>JAABNY020006642.1:0-24565 GCA_015164015.2 Brevimyrus niger
AAAGGGGTAAGGATTTTTTGGGTTCTTTATAAAACTGGGGGGGGGGGATGGGCCCCCCCCCCCCCCATCCCCCCTGCTATCTGCACCCTCTGGTGGTAAACCAACTCCACAACCCCTGTGGCCCTAAAGTCCTTGTGAATATAAGCAACATAATTCCTTTATTCGTTCAATTAACATTTTTATGTAAATAGTGTCCTGGAGCAGGCTTATGCATGCTGTTTAATCGTGTGGTTGTATTTTGCTTATATGTTATTATATATTATACAAAAAAGTTCATAATATATAAAGTTTTGTTCAAAGTTCCCAAACAGACTTGTTTTGCCCTGGATGAAAGCTTCAGACTAGCCTCTTGAAATACCCTAGATTTTAATCTGGCCAATTCACTCTTTAAGTGATTTATCACTAAAAGCCTCCGCTGTCCACAACAAAACACTCAAATGTTATCGCTTTCAGGTATGCGTCACAAAAGAAGTCGCAATAGGAAAAAAAAAAAATCAAGGTTAGGTTCCCGTTCTAATGGGATACTTGCAGTAAATGATGCCCTTCAAAGTACACAATTTATGCCTTAATAAATGACATTACGACAGTATCCTGAGACTCTGTCATAGGCAATTTGCTAGCTGAAGGCTGGAAACTGTGTTTGGACATATTAGGATACATTACGCTTTTTTCAAGATAATCATTCAAAGTACCATGGTGAGCAATTCTTTTTGAGCCCCATAAAATTGCATTTAAAGCATTCCTACTTTCAAGTGGAACACAAAACACTATATATCATAAAATTATAAATAAAAAATTCTGATTTCCTTAAGGAATGTTTGCATCTTTTAATTTTGCTGACTCTCCTCATGTTACTTTGACATCCTTCCTCAGTCAAGCAACACGTTTGTATGTGTGCTAAGTGGTTTTGCTAAATTCCTCATTGTATTCCTCATAGTATGTATGCTACCTTCAGTGGACTGACATCTATGTGCCTGCCTTGTGTCCAATGCTGAAAAGGAAAAACTCCAAACCTCCCAGAACCCTGTCCAGGATAAACGTGTGGAAGACTTATTATTGCGTGTATGTTTACTTCCTTGAAAATGGTAAATAGTTGCAGATACAAGGCCCTTATTTCCATTATCCAACCAGTTCCAAACAATAAACATCTGGCATGCGGCAAAAGTGCGTTGAAATTGTAATGGTGATGAGGCTGCAGTTAATGATCATTATAATAATAATAATTATTATTCCCAGTTTGTGTTTTCTCCTCTATGATACATTCTCAGATCCTTCGGGATCAGTAGCTTTTTAATAGCGCTTCATTATTAATACCCCTTTGTGTTTCCATTTCTTGTTCAGCAGCAAAGCCTTTAGCAGGCAAAACATCAACTGAATTAAAAATTTTGCTGCTAGCATTTGGTTAACTCTATTTTAAACAAAACCACAGATGAAAGAAAATGCTTTTTAAAAAAAATGTTAAATTTACACACAAAAAATTATAACTATTTTAAAAGAATCATTACTGCTAAATCACTGACCCTGCATTGATTGTGATCAATGATCAATGATTGTAATCATTGTTAATTATTTCCTTTATTTTAGTCACTCATGTATTTTTATTCCTGCCTTTTCCCTCCTCCAAATTAATTTTTTCTCAGTCGAATTTTACAGGGAGATTAGAGTAATCTTGTAATAATGACACCTTTTGTCCTCTCCGTCACTTACAGTAGGGGTGCCTAATTAATTTAGGTCCAGTTTCAGTAAATCTGACCTTTATGCATTCAGAGAATGCATTAACACCTATCCTTTCCCTCCACATCCAGTGCAGGGAAATTGTATCCTAAGTTCAACAAGTTGCCGCTACTTAATAATCCCCAATGTCTGACGCTCGTGATGTTCACTACTGACATTTTTCCCCCTAAATCTCCTCGTCTCTGCCGTTAATGTGTTCTGCGTCATCCCTTAGCGCCTCCCCTATCTTAAGGGACACAAAAGGAAAGTATTGCCCTTGAAAATCATGCAGGTATTGGTATAAAAGGAGGGAAATTTGGAGTTCTGACTTTACAGGAAACAAACAGGTCAGAAACCAGTGCGAAAGCTGCTCCCAGCAGACAGAAGAAGAGAAATCATACCAGCTGAGAACAAGAGACCTGTTGCAGGAATAGAAAAGAAAGAAAAGCAGGTAAAAAGATTTATATTTGCATCATATATGAAGTTTGTGTTATTTATTTTTGTGAGCCAGGAAATCTGCTAATGCTAGAATATCAGCTTTCAGTTTCCATTGCAATTGTAATTTAAATCTAATGATGAACAATTATATAAAATTCCAGTGTATTCATTGTAGGACTTTTGATTTTTGTATAATTCACATGAATTGAAACATGAAAAGGTAAGCAAGGAAAGCATTTTGGCAAGCAGACTTCTATTTATATGTTGTATGTGTGGTGTCCTATGAGAGCAATTATTCTGTTGTGTGACTCTACTCTCTGGCTGCGGAGGAACCAGTTCTATGGGACTTTTAACTAGGTACTAGGTCTTGGTCTTCATTACACCACTAGAGGAATATATTAGGTAAATACTTTATTTTTTTACTTATTTATATATATTACGAATTAGAGTAATAGTTTAACCTGAAGAGCATTCATGGGTGAGAACCAATGAGCTTCAATGATATTGAAATATCAGCTAGGTACTTTTCAAGAAGTATAGTGAAAATGAGTGAAGTATCAAGCCATGCTATTCCATTGTCATTTGACATACAAGAAACACAATCTCAGTTATTTAGCGTAAATGTGCAAAATAATGTCGTAATGCAAATTTGCAGGTGGAGACCTTTTCTATTAGGGTTTACGAGGTAGGTGGGGGGGACCACTGACTGTTACCCTGACGCTCTTGTCTAGTCATCGTTTGCAACCTTCTATCTACAGTCCCGTGTCAGTCATCGGCATGACGATGCTGCTTCCAGCTTGGCTATTGGCTGCGGCCGTGCTGTGTGCTCATGGCCAGGGAGTGAGTGGCCAATGTTGGGAACATACAAAGTGCAAGGACCTCAGCTCAGAAAAGAGCATCCAGGTGAGTGTCCCAGCATCCACTGCATCATTACCTTCCTGCGAGTGTGTGTATAATTAACTGCCATTTATACCATTTCACACCTAGTGTCCCGTATCTCTACCATTCATCCCATTCAGATTGAATAACAATATCGGGCCAGAGATAATACAGGATATTCTTATCTATGAATCGATACATTTCTCTATTATAATAGTTAAAAATGATTCAGACTTAAATAAATGACTAAGTTCAAGGAAATAATTAAATCGCAAATAACATTTTGTAGCATGTAAATGTGTTTTTCTGAATGAAAATATATGCTGAAATTTTTTTTATGTGAAATGATGGAGATAAATTTGAAGAGTGTGCATCACTGTTAATGATATTTAGGACAAGTTGACTGGAATTGCGCTTTTTTATGTGCAATTTATAATATAAACCTTCTAAATTGTAAATTTTTTTATCACATTTTTAAATTTTTTATTAAAAATATTTGTCACCACATGCTGCTTGCACTGCCTTTGAATTAAAGATTAATTATGATTTTTAATTATCCTCATTTATATAAATTACAGCATGTTAAAGAAAACATCAGTTTTCATTGCTGGCCTGTAATGTTTCAATTCAGGAATGTATAGAGCAATGCAGATCTGACCTTACTGCCGAGTCCCCCATCTACCCTGGCAACGGGCACCTTCGCCCGCAGTCAGAGCCCGACGAAAGTGACGGCGGTGTCCTGCTGGCCACGCTGCCCCCCCCGGAGGTGGAGACCTTTACCGGGTACAGGGGAGTAGGGCTCCCTCATGAGAGTAAGCGCTCCTATTCCATGGAGCACTTCCGCTGGGGTAAACCCGTGGGGCGCAAGCGTCGGCCAATCAAGGTGTACGCCGGGGTCCCGGAGGAGGAGGCCACTGGCGCCTACCCAGAGGAGGAACGGCGAGACCTCCCCCTCGACCTGGACTATGCCCTGGGGGAGAGCAGCCTGGCCAGGGAGCATCCGCAGTCCACCATTCAGGAGAAGAAGAACAGGCCCTACAAGATGGGCCACTTCCGGTGGAACGAGCCCCCAGCCAGCAAGCGTTACGGTGGCTTCATGAAGTCCTGGGACGAGCGCAGCCAGAAGCCCCTGCTGACTCTGTTCAGAAACGTCATGATCAAGGACACCCAGCAGAAGAAAAATACGGGGAACCCACAATAGCAGGGAAGGAGGGGATCCATCGCCATTGTTGTCGACGGAGGCGGCCAAACAATCACTTCGCTTTCCATTCACCGTTTCCAAAAAAACACTATTTAGTCACTGTGTCATCCCCAAAAAACACAAATATCATGAGTGTTGACCAGAAGGTTTACTGTCTTAGGCATCAGCTACCTTAACACACAATGTAGTCAAAAATAAATTCTGAATATTGTAATTAAGAAATGCTTTTGTGATTAAATGCAGGATGATATAATGGGACAGAGCCCTTTTTCAAGATATGCAGAAATATTGTAAATTAACTTTATGGGAAACTATAAAAATATTCTTGCAAACATTTTCACTTATTTGAAACTTATAGTTACAAAGTAGTAAACCTTGGAGGGTGTTTGTGGCAACCAGTAGTGCCCTAAAGCGGGAGATGAAAATAACAGCCACAGCTCAAGCTGCCAGGGTAAACAAAATATCTAAGTAAAAGCGATGCCCCAAAGCAGTGAGTGGCGTAATGAGAATGGCTCCATATGGATCAATGTATGCCCCAGTTTAGCTGTCAGGGTTTCATATCTTCAAGAGAAGAATATCACAGCTCAAGGCTGATATACTGACAGCATCTGAGGCAGCCGCATCATTCTCTAATAGTCACTTACGTTAAAATCATTATTTCTAGGTACAGGATACTCTGGGTTAGCACTGTTTCTATTATTTTTATGTCAAATATGATCTGAGGGAGCCTCATATGCTGTATTATATTCTAAGCAATGGATCGCTGTTCCAATCAGGCTGTACCCGTGGAATACCAATCTGTGATGCCGGGGATAAACTCCCGGCTCCCACGTGAAACTGAGAAAGGGATGAATGGATGGATGGAAGGATGGATAGATGTATGCACTTCCAGGCTGCTCACAGGAACGCAAACATGCAATAAGACTTTTGGCAAAAAACAAGCATTGCAGTTACTAGATGGATAGAATGATGGATTAATTTCTGCTGTTCACAGTCATATTACTGTTCGAAACCAAGGAAACTACGGAAGCTCTTACTCCAGGGTCGACATACCAGGCGGTGCTCGGTGAAAGCTGGGAAAGTCGTCAAGGATCCCAGTAACTCAGCCACGCACTGTTGAAACTGATACGGTCAGGTTGACGAGAAGGGAATTAAACAGTTTTTCAGTTGTTATACTTTAGACCAGGGTTACCCACGTGGTCCAGAATCCAACACAGTTTGCAGATTTCCCTGCTCGGTACACCTGTTAATCTACCAATTACCAGCTTTAGTAGGTGTGTTTAAGCAGGGAAATCTGGAAAAGGCTGCTGGATTCTGCCCTCCAAGACCAGAACTGGGAAATCCTGCTTTAGGCAATTAGTTACTTTAAACAAATGACACCAAATTCAAAGAAATAGCAAAATGTCTGGGAGGGGGGGGGACTGCATTTATTAAAATGTGCAATACCAGCATAAAAAGATTCAAACAGCCGCAAGGAGCAAGTGCTTTTTACAAACAACTGCTGAGACATAGAATGACTAAATTGTTTAAAATTAATATGAATTGAAAATATCTGGTAGAAAATCACAAAACAAGAAACAATGTACAGTTTAGTAATCAAAAATGAGATATAGACATGTTGAGTACACATAAGCATAAATACTGGAATACACAAAATTATATAAATCATAAATATTGTTCTTTTCTTATAAATTAAATTATATTTGAAGACTTTTACCATGGAAAGCATAACAGCACAAAAAGTACAGTGAAATAAATGATCCACTTCTCCACCAGATTTGAACTATGGCTCAGAAAATGATTAATAAACAACCAGAAAGTAAGTGATACTGTCACAGAACTAACAATGACATCATCATTTCATCATTTCGTCACAAAATCACTGCAGATTCTTAATTTTGAAGTTATTACCATAAATGAAAGTGAAAAAGGTTTGAAACTGGACTTCACATCTGTAGTTGATCCTTTCACTCCTAAAAGTGCTGGAGATGTATACTACTGGCCACCTGCTCCCTTTAAGCTCATACACGGCATTTTCAAATATGGCTCTTTGGTGAGGAGATTTAATGGCTGGATTTTGTACGAAAACATAGCATGCAGATACAGTAGCAGATGCTTGATTAAGTTTAAGGGTGAATCCTAAACATATTATCCGATTTAATAATGTTCATTACTCGTGTCTTCTACAGCATATTCCTGAATAGCAATAGATTTTATGTAAATAACAGCTTCAGTATAGACCAACTTCAAATGGAATTTCCTATAAAAACCATACATAACATTACTCCAAAAACCAGGCTCTCTTAAATTTAATGGCACCGTCCCAGAATTCACAAATTGTAATGTTTACATATTTCATGTTGCATACATTTGTGTCAAAATTTACAGTTCTATTACTATAAAATTATTATTCTTATTTTACATTTCAATTTATTATTGTGATCAGTCATAATCATGGATCTGTGTTCCTGCCCAGATAACTTTCTCTGGTCAAAGTTTTAGCACCTGCAGCTTACTTCCCCAGTACCTCTATAAATACTTCGTTAAATATCTGAGCACTATAATCTGTGCTGTGATCCTTCTGTGTATTCTGAGTCATTCACTGTGTTCACCTAGCCTGGATATTGCATTCCAATTCTGGATTATGACAGCCTTGATCTAGCTTTAGACGGCAATTCTTGGATTCTGTTTCAGCTACATTTCCTGAATAAACAAAGGATCCCTCTGCGCATGGGTTCCCACACCCCATTCCGTACCATTATACCCATGGTAGAAACAGTACAAAGGAACAAGAGAGTTTTGGGACTCTGACAACTGCAGGAAGCTGGGTGATGTTGTGTCAGTTTCTGCATTTGATCGGAGCAGAAAAGATTGCAAGAGATTACCGTTATCTGTCAGCACTGTTACACAAAACGTAGGTGGGACTGAGCACACGGAGTATAAGAAGAGGAGCAGGAACACAAGGAAGGATGATTTCTGAATATTTCAACAGAGAAAGAGAGACGCTGCTGTTCCCGTTCCGCTTCCTTGGTCAGAATCTCCCTGCCATGCTTGTTAGTACACACAGAGGTTGGGGAACTTCATTTCATAAACAGGGACAGATCGTTCCTGTTGTTGTCCCGCAGTTAAAGTGCCAGAGGGACTGGGGGGAGGCCTGGGTTTCAAGAAAAACAATTTCACCCAATCAGATGACACAATTAAATACAGCATGCAATACTTCATATATTTACATATTTGGGCCTACTTTCCCAACGATTGTTTTAGCACAGTGCATACCGGATGGTGATCTCAAAGATTTGATTGAGTTTGCTCTGCAGTAATGATGCCTGCGAAAAAAAGAAGAGATTCTTTTTCAAAATGTTGGCCCAAAATAAAAAAATTCAAAATACTTGACTTTTCTGTGCGGTTAAGAGGAGCTCAGTAAAAGGAAACAATAGTAATACCAACAAACAGTGTTACACTAAATTGTAGATTTGTTACAAAAATATATCTGCAGATATATTGTTTTAGTAAATAAGGAAAACCCTCAAGACCAGGATAACCGGTTAGTAGGTGGAGGCAACTTTTAGCGGAAGACCCTGTAGCTGAGTACTGGTGGAGGTATGACAAGATTCCAAGCAGGGATTAGATCACTGTACAAGACACCAAGGAATGGAGAGATTTATTAGAAAAACAGAATGCCTACTCTGGCACCACAATGGGCAGCTATTTCCTCAAAGGGGGCCTTCTGGAACTTCTCAACCACTTGTTTTCTGCGTTCTCGCTCTTGCTCTTCTGTACCAGCATTATTCACTGAAGAATTATCAAAACAGATCTGTGAGCATGGTCACTATTGATGAAACGCATGCCATTTAACATAGAATGTGTTTTAATAGTTTTATTTGTATCATTTTAGGACAGTAAATATATTTTTATCCTGGTCTTCTCTATTTAGCAAAACCTATAAAAATAATTCTGTATAAACGTACTTGTAAAGCCAGATCTCTGCATTAAATATCCCTACAAAATAACTCACCAATGGTCTTCTTCAAAATTTCGAATGTGATCTCCTCTGCAGGAGTGCACTAGAACAGGGAAGAAATGCGGACTTAGTACAACACCGAGAAGCTACTGAAAGGATGCAGGTCACAGGGCTATTTTATGACAAAAAGCTGAACTTCATATATTCAATATCCAGGTCAGGGGTATAGAGAGAAAGAAATTTGCCGGGCTCCTGACAAAATGTCACCTTGGGGTTCCCCGCTTGGGTTGGCACATTGCATCAGAAAAAATACAGAATACAGAAATACAGAAATAAAAAAATACAGAAATACAGAATTTGTCTAGCCTTGGGGGGATGTTAAATCTGCCAGGGTATCCCTGCCTCTGATCCAGTGACTTGCTGCTTATCTAACCACCTTTTTTTCTGGGCTGTTGCTGGGGTCCACTTCCATTTGCAGAGATACGGTGTCCCCAATGCTTTTCCTCTTCGAAAGTCTGTCCTCATCTGCAAATAATACATAAAGACTCAAGAACCAACCATGACAAACCTACAGCCCATTAATGTAAACTATGACAATTACAGATAGCGGCTGTAATGTCCTATTAGTGATGGACATTACCTGTGAATTGTGGAATGTATGGGGTGGCCAGCCTCTCTGTGTTGTACCCACTGCCTCTCAAAACCTCTGTGATTTTGCTCTGAAGGAACAGAACCCCTCCTTCTACATTTTCCAGTGTCCTGGGGATTCTAGTCAAAAGAGTTTCAAGAATCATGGAATGGTATGAAAGTCATCCAAAACCTCAGTTCCAGAGAGAACTGCCAAACAATCATTGTGTGATATTAAGCTTTTTGTAAGCAATTATGTCAAGATATTTCATACAACTCAGATATAATATATCCATCTGCTGGTTTTCAGAGATGAGGCTTTTTATGAGATATATTTTGATATACAAATGATAAATGGGTAGACTGATCTGTATCCATGAAAGGCAGTGTGAATGCTGCCTGTATCCATGAAAGGCAGTGTGAATGCTGCCTGTATCCATGAAAGGCAGTGTGGATGCTGCCTGTATCATGAAAGGCAATGTGAATGCTGCCTGTATCCATGAAAGGCAGTGTGGATACTGCCTGTATCCATGAAAGGCAGTGTGGATACTGCCTGTATCCATGAAAGGCAGTGTGGATGCTGCCTGTATCCATGAAAGGCAATGTGGATGCTGCCTGTATCCATGAAAGGCAGTGTGGATGCTGTAAAATGCGTCTAAACTGAATCACTGAATCACTGCCAGCTACGAAGAAAACGTGAAAAAAGACGCATCATCCACTGAAGAAGGTACTTCCAGGAGCCCTGATACATCCAGTTAAACTTGCTCACATTAGGGCAACACCCTTTGTAGCTGTTCTTGAATTTAGTTAGTGAGTAAAGATGCATTTACTTAAGACGTATAAACTCACTGGGGACTTTCAGTGAAGACATCCTCGGGCAAAAGAAAAGAAACATCCTTCTGTCGATTTTCAATAACCTGAGTGGAAACAGATGCTAATGTCAGATATTCTTTGCACAACTTAGGTAATAACTTGTCATTATCTGTTAGCAAACACGTACAGTGAGTGCTGGACAATTTTCTCAAGTGGAAATCTCGCAGAAGAAATCTACATTTAGTTTTGATACCTCGACTTATTAGTAGAGCATAATGACATATATTGGGATTTGGGCCTGTTGCCATGGAATTTTAAATCCACTTTCTGAACTAGTAGTCTACCAACAGGCTGTGCGGTCCTGCAGACCTCATGGACATGCTGGCAGAAGGTTGGCACTGTGGTCAGCTGGCTGATGACGTTCAGGTAGGCAGCGCACAGGGCATGGATGGCGCAACAGTTGTACGCTGGCAGGCCGTCCTCATTGGCCAGAACCAGGTCCTTGAAAAGACACATGCAAAACCGGACAAACATCTCAAACATGCCAAAGGGGTCTGCGTTGGAGAAAGGCTTGGGTTTCCAAAAGGAGTGTGTACCTGTAGGGCCAGGGCCAGACGGATGAGATCCACAAGTACCTCCTCATTAGCCAGCTCCATGCTGATGAGGGCAAGCAGGGCATACAGCGCCTCGAAGTGTGGCCTGGTGCTGCTCTCCTCTTTGCAGGACATGAAAATGTGCCGGTACAGACGCTGCGAATGCTGCCACCCAAAGGCCACACAGGTCATTGCATTACAGCGGGGACTATTTGTACTGCTGGTCGTTATGGCATGCTCAATGTCCTTATCTGACTGTATCAAAAGAGCTACTCTCAAACTCTCAAACTGGTTTTTACCCAGTCTCAGGAAATGTAGCCTGTGGTTACCATCTCTAGAAGAGAGAAGATTGAGAAGCACCTTATTCATGAAGAGATTGTCCTGCCGGGAGCATTTGTCTACTTTCAGCTTCAGTAGGGAGATGTCAGGGATGATGCTGTGAATCCATAAAGTAAGCAGAGTTTCAGTGTCAATTAAAAATGTTAAATATGGTGATGAACATTCAGCTCTAATGCAATTGTTAATAGCTCAGCTCCGATACGTTTTATATTTCATTAAGCACATGTAATATTCATTCTATGAATCATTTATTGGGTGCCCTGCCCACCCATTGTCATCCCAACAGGTTGCTGGATTGCATTAAAGAGCCTATCACTGTGTCATTGGCCTCTATTCATGACCAAGATGTGCTTTTAATTATAATTTTTATTACTTTAAATGATTGTCTTCCTTGTATTTCTAAGTATGATCATATCCAATCATGTCACACAATCCTGTTCTTGACATGCATGATGCTTTTTGGCTTTCATCTGAGTTTTCCTCAGAGGATTCTGTTGCGTCTGTGAGATCAAGCGTTACCACCTGACCTGATAATGCAGAATTTGGGTCGATTGTCATGTCTGTCGATGAGGCTGACCAGGATCTCCAGGACCAGGAGACGGACCTCAGCGTCCTCCATCAACGCGGAGGAGAGCAGGGGGTCCAGAAAGGAGCTGGGCAGAGCTGTCAGCATGTTAGTGGCCCGGAAGCCTCTTGTCACCTGGGGAGATGAGGATGGAGGAAATAACAAACACTCACAATAGGAACTTTGGCCATGAAGGCGGGTATCAGTCGTATTATACAATTATTAACATGAAGGAGGCATTATTAATGTATTGCTTGATTTTCATGATATTTGTCTTTAATGTTGATGTTTTTTGTATGGTTTATGATTTGTTTTTCTGGAAACCTAGTAATCAGGCTGCTTTCTTCCAGAAAAAAACAATGACTGTTGTAACTTCTGTCATCCCATACATTCAGAGGGCACCTCCAAAAGTGACAGAATTGATGTCTAGATGGATTGTAGCTTTTTTTGATTCTGAGAAATTTCTAGAATCATAGTGGCTTCATTCTGGCTGCCGGCTTCCAGCAGACGTCCTGACTTTCTCAGGAGGTGAAAAACCAGAATGAGACACTGTGTATTGCGCTGAAACACGAATGATGTCACTGTTCTTAAAACAAATATATCGATGGCCTCTTCTTGTATGACAATACTAACAATGCTCACCTGCAATAATGACTTCAGCAGCATGACTTGTATCATTCTGCAGTTTTCAACCCTATGGTCAAAACACAGTCATATCATCCAAATGACAACCATACAGAGACGAGCCAGTGATGCCAGTGGTTGTCCTGTGACTTATTATGCTAATTATCAGATCATTGTGCTGGAAATCTACAGTCCCCATGGTTAATATTCAGTGGCTAAGGCTCACCCTGAGCTGGCAGATCCAAAGGCCGGGTACATTCCAGGAATGGGAATTTTGCCCATGATGAACATCATAACCTCTGAGCACTGGTACGCAGGCAGGGTATTGGCAAATGAGCCTTAGGGCGCGGAGGAGAGCACACACAGTGTCAGGGTAAGTGCTGGAGGCCACATGCTCATACAGCAGCTGTGATATGAGGTCTGGTCAAAGTTAAACATGAGTTCAGTGAAAAGAACAACCCAAGGAACACAAGCAAGCAAAGGTGAACTAAGGCTTCTGAGGATAAAGACGCAGTGACAAGCAAAAGTACAAATCGGTGCTCATTTTTCGGACAGTGTAAGGTTTCTGTTGATGAATGAACGCAGCTTATTTCGGAGAGGAAAATGATGTGGACATATAGTATTACCTATTGTTATTATTGATGCATTATCTATATATTTTTTTATCTTCACTATAAATAGGCACAGCAACCCTCATCAGAGAAAGTAGGTTATTTGTACATAAGTATATAAATTTAGAAAAACCATCAATCATGTTGTAATAATTATGCAGGCTTTTTACAGGAGCATTATAGCAGAACAAAACGATGGAACGTGTTTAGAAATGTACATTGCATAGATTGGAGGACATTAATCCGTATATAACACAGTTACTACAAATTTGGCTAACACATTTGTACCAAAAGATATTATTTTCATATTTATGAGCTGAAAGTGTATTTATTACCAGAACTACTTTCTTCTGGCCTAAATGTGACCCAATTCATGTTGTCAATTTGAAAACTGTCCGTTGCTAAGGCCATAAAGCAATCATTAGTTCAAATGTGATTTTTATTCTGTACATGTTAAGAGAATTTGGCGAATTCTCCATTTAGCATTTGCTCTTTATAGCAAATTCTTTGTTTTTGGAGTTTAATTTTGAATTGTGTTCTGCGTCAGGAATTTTAAGGTCCTGTAGTGTGCTTCAAGCCAACAGACCACTGAAGCTGCGTGATACAGTATTTTCATGAGCATCACAGAGTAGTGTCTTCATATCGTTATTAAGAATCGTTGCATTTAATCCAGATTTTTAATACAACAGACTTTACAGCAGTCTAATTTTAAGGATGTGTTGTCTGTAAGACAGACTACCTGTATCTATAGAAATCAATCAACACCCTTGTGAACAAACAGTACCGGGGTATAATCACATTTCAATGATGGCCGGCCTCGTACCGATCATCCTGATCACCGCCTCCCGCAGCTGCCTCTCCTCACGCACCTTGACCCTGAGGCCACCGTCACCACAGCAATCGTAGGAGCCGGTCAGCTCGTAGTCCACACTGAAGCGAAGCTGTTTCAGCAGGGTGTTGAACACCTCCAGCACGGTGGGCCCTGGGGAAGGGAGCGGCGTGGGTGGACTCTTAGAGACAGCGGCTCAGAGCCGGGGATATTGGGATATAATTACGGAATTTGGCACCTACTAAAAAAGATTATCACTCAGTGTGACAGCGGGAGAGAGGCAGAGTTATATGAAGTAATGTGGAGAGCGAGGAAGAGAAAATCCTGCATAAGGAGTATGATTACACTTCCTTATTCAAGATCAGATCTAGAAATTTTGCTTTTATTGATATATAATTACCAATAGATAATTATTTTTTTAATAAATGATTAAGGATACCATGAACAAAGCCTGAAAGAATGTTAGTATATGTTTTATCCTAGTCAGAGTCATTGGTATAGACATTATAATTAAAATGAGACATACCCTGTTGTCATTTAAAAGTCTTTACGCAGTGGTATTCATCATTGGGGGGGGGGGGGGCTGTTTGGCTGGATATTCTATTTTGGTTATACTTTTGTCAAATGAGGCCTGGTGTAATTATTTCCTGGTTGCTTTTCAAAAAGATTCAAAAACAGACTGATAGTCTATTATTACGAAGTAGCCCTTAATCTCAGGCTGATAATAATGGAATTCCGACCATCCTGAAACTGATGCAGGTCAAAGAGTTTTTTTGTTCTGAATAAAAACATATGGGGTATTAGTGATGAGCACCCTCTAGTGGTTAGATGTCATAAATACATGTGGCTAAATAAGTGCACCATGTTAAGGCACTTGCCAATGGAGCCGCTGGCCTCTATGGCAGCTGCTTCAGAGAGAACCTCCACTATCCCAGCCCGTACTGTGGCAGAGTTCTTGCTGTTGGCATCTAGGTGCCCCAGAAGCTGCTGGATGACTAGGTGGGAATGTTGGGACTAAGAGTAGGAAAAAGGACAAAAGGGAGACATAAAATGGGGCATGGAAATGGAGAAAGATAACAGTGGAACACTTCACTTCAGGCCATGCTTGTTTTAGTCATTCATAAACAGTCATAACAAATGATAATGTATTCATAAAGCATTACAAACAAGGCTATAAATATTTATCAAAACGCATAACACATTATAGCCATATTCATAATGCATTATGAATACTCTATGAAGCTGCCATATATAATGCACTATAGATAATGCAGTACAGAGTAGTGCAATGTACAGTGTATGGTCAGTATAAGCATTAAGGATGCTTTTTAGTGCATTATAAAGGGATCTATAGTGCATTATAGATAAGAGCTTCATAAAGCATATATAATGTACAATGAACATGAATGTGATGTTGC
This sequence comes from Brevimyrus niger, assembly GCA_015164015.2. Taxonomy (NCBI): domain Eukaryota; kingdom Metazoa; phylum Chordata; class Actinopteri; order Osteoglossiformes; family Mormyridae; genus Brevimyrus; species Brevimyrus niger. The sequence goes on from JAABNY020006642.1 coordinate 14,612, forward strand.
CTTTTTATAAATATTTATAGCCATGTTTATAATGGTCTATGAATGCATTATAATGCATTGTAAATGTGTTTATAAATTACAAAATACATGGCCTTAAGTAACGTGTTACCAAGAAAACAGACTTGAAGGGAATCAGAACAAAGTCTTTTGCTGCTAATATAGTTTGGACAGTTATATCTGTTATGTTTAGATGTATTTGTGTATGGGAAGAATGCTATTATGTACATTGATTCACACTTTACAAGAAAACATTATGCAACACAAAGATGTTTTAAAACGTAATAATCATGGAACAGTTTTGGGTATTTTTAAATGAAATAATATGAGGGAAAAAGAATTAAAAAAAGAAAATGTGCACATCCAGCAGTTAAGCAGGTGTTGGGTAAGCAGGTGCACATATCATCCATGCTGTTTCCCCCGTGGGAGAACCTTGTTCTTTTCCCTGAACCTTTTTTTTCCACCTGTACTTTCACAAAGTGACACTCTGCACATCAGACGTGCAGCTGACCTGGATGGAGTACATGATCATTTTGAAGCAGTGGCAGGCAAAGGTCTTGCCCTCCCAGAGGGAGTGGCTGTCGAGGTGCCTGGAAAATAAACAGGAGAGGATGATGCGCCGCTGGGGAACGAACTCATCGCGATGAACTCAAACAGCGCACTCCCACGTCCTCCCAATTCGGAACTAGCTGCTGGCTATCACTCAGCTTCCTGGCACTTTGCCATAAGGTCATGTATAATTTAATGTAAGCCGTTAGCATTAGCTTAATACGCGGCGCCCCCAGCACAGACTCACATAAGTACGGGTGTGATGGCATTCTTGATGTTGGCATAAGCCGCGCGGCCGAGAAGCTCCCGAAAGCATCGTTCTGTCAGCTCAGCCGCGCCGTCTGCATCACTCTCAGAGGCCTGTGATGGCGGCAGTGGTGGGGGTGACTGGCTGGGGGGGGGGGGGGGGGGGGGGGGGGGGGGGGGGGGGGGGGGGGGGGGGGGGGGGGAGAGGTACATGAGTCATCATCACACGTGTGTCGGTACACGGGCGTCGTGCGATCAAAAGCACTTAGTCATTTGATCGCCTACATGCGACGGCCCCTGGCACAATCATCACCGTGACACGACCGTCAGCAGGAATTTGTCATTTTTAAATCTACATCATTCCCCCGGTGGGGAGGCATGCGTGAAAAAAAAACAGCCTCAGATGCACAATATGCCTTGGCTTCCTCCTACTGCGCCTATAAATCCCCTTTGAACTGAGAGTCCTACTTTAAATACATCTCTACCTTCGTAATATTTCCAGTCCATTCTTATTAGGTTTTTTTCTTTCGGTATCTTGACAAATTTTACTCCCATTTCACTTTGGTTAATAGCTGCATTGTGATAAGTTAAAAACGATTTGCAAGATATTATAGTATGAATGCCGCATTTATAAGAATCTGTAAACACATTTATGACACATTACAAAGCATTCATAAGTTAGGATTTAGTGGTCATTGTCAACACACCACAGCACACAGTGTGCAACAACAAGATGTGTCCTCCGCATTTGACCCATATGTGACCTTCATGACATAGCAGGGGGCAGCTTATTCAGCGCCGGAGGAGCAGTGCTTGAGGGCGGTACCTTGATCAGGGTACCTCAGCGGTGGTGGGGTGGTTGGTGGGGGATTCAAACCTGCACTCTTTTAAGTACAAGTGCACTTCCCTAACAATCAAGCCACCACTGCCCACCACCCAAGCATTATAAACATGGCTATAAATATTAAGAAAAAAGCATAACACATTATAGTCATGTTTATTATGCATTATAAATACTTTATGAAGTTCTCATCTAGAATACACTATAGATACTGTCCCTTCATAATGTAGTACAAAGCATCCTCAATTCTTATACCGACAATTATAATACATTATGAAGGCATCTTTAATGAATTATAGATGAGAGCTTAAATGGAGCTTTTGAAGTATTATAATCCATCCATCCATCTGTATTCAAACTGCTTATCCTTATCGGGGTCTGGGAGTTTCACTGCAGTTTGCTAAAAATAGCCCAAAAAGTAATAATTTATAATGCAAAGTAAAAATGTAACTTGATGCAGTGTGACAGCCTTCAAAATAACTCTTCAAAGTCAGTCTGTCCTCTCTCGGGGACACTGACACCATTCATGTTAGGCCTTCACATTAATGTTATTACCAGCTTATGAAGAAAAACACTGAAAAAGGCAGAGAGATGCAATCTAGAATGATCTGTTTGGTTGTGAAGTATTACTCTCTAATATTCCTCACTTAAGAAATGTAACAGCCAGTTTAAAATCATAAATATTACTGTGTCTCTGTAATTCATATAAAGCTCCTGCTGTTTCATCAGTCAAACGAAACAGCTCAATAATATAGTATATATTATTGTGTGAGCATTTCAAAAGATAATAGATTTCATCCTCACATTATAGTACGTTTGGGTACATTGCGCTCGTTTTGCCAGTCGCATTCATCTACTAGTATATTCAATTGCAATGATAAATGGAAAATGCCAGAATCAAGTGTTTCAGAAATGTGTTTTCATCCAGATTATTTATCTCATGCTGCAAATAGCACTTCATTTCAGCTAAGAGCATGAGAAAAACAGAAGCACCTATCTCAGTTTAACGAACCCGATGCAACAGTAGACTGCCGGTCATTATTACCGTATGGGGACACCAACCTCTCTCTGCCCCCTTCCTGCTGGAGGTTGAACAGCAGCGACGGCACGATCTTATCCATGTGTCGCGGGTCCCAGATGTTGGCCTGAAGCTCATCGTTCACAGTCTTCCTCACCACTCCCTGCAGACCCCGGATCCCCGCCACGCGGATCCTTGGAGACGGACGGGGAGATCTCGCTGATGTCACACTAGATATGCTTTCGACTTTTGGATAAACATGCAGCAAAAAATGTCCTAAGAGATAGAGCTGGGGTGACATTTTTGGCCACTGAAGGGACTGCAGTGGGAAAAAAGCATTATTAGCAACATAAATAGGATCGATTTTAACAGCTATGAGGTAAGTTAACTAAGAATAGTTAAGCTACTGGTTTAGCTACTTAGAAACACAGCCTAAGGGCATAATCTCTCGTACATGACTCACTTCATCCGAATTTCAGGATCGTCATGGGTGGAGTGACACATTTCGCTGAAGCGGGATACAAAGAAATCATAGCTGCGATGATACGAGGGAGTATCTTCCTCAATGTTGGCAAACTTCACAAACTAGATGGATAAAAGGGGTAAATACTTATCGCCAAAAGAGTTCCGTGCACAGGACGCCACAATTAAGATGGCACATCTGCAATTCTAATCCATTACATTTTATTATGCATCATCTCAATCTAATTCATGGAATTAGTCAAAATCAAAAAATATTTTTGCATACATTTTCAAACAAGTTGCAAACCAGCTTTTTTTATTTTCTTTTTGACAACGGTAGGGCTGTAAGGAAGAGGATTAGGGCCACCAGGAAAATATTATTTGAATTTCCCTGTGCCGCTCGTGACAGGGTAAGCATCAAGCCAAGTATTACTGGTAAACAACCATATAAATATATCCATCAAGCCCTTCAGACCATGCAAATATATCTCACATGAAATTCCCCTTTATATTTTAATAAACGGAGGCACACCAGACTAGACACAGCAAAAACCAATTTGCAAAGAGATATTTAAAGACGGCGCCATGACGGCTCAGTCGGATCCAAAAACAGACTTTGTTTCTGCTGAGTGCTGGAGTTTCTTAGTGTTGCTGCTCTCAGATCCTTCCACCTCCCAAATGGACGCCCTTTAGGAAACTTTGCCCTTGTTAAGTGAATCTGCGCAGGACTCCTGTGATTCACGGCTATAAAGCAGAAGCCATGCCACGCTGTGACCCGAATTCAAAAACCCCCACATAAAACGAGTCGATGGCATTTCATGAAACAGCCTGGACATTGTGGCTTTCTTGTCACGACAGAGAAAAAGAAAAGTCCGTCCAGCATTTCAGATTTTCTTAATAATTCTTTCTTAATTTCTGAGTCATTTACTGTATGCTATTCAACCAGGAGTAAATACGATATCAAAATAAGAATTTGCAAATACAAATGTAGTACAAAGTGCAAATTGATTACCTCTTTATCTCAAAGGAAAACTAAATGTATACATTTGCGACATTTAAAAGCTTATTTTTTAGACCCCAAGGTAAATAAATAAAAAGGCTTCACTAAAAATGATATCATCTTCCCGTAATATAGCAGTATTCCTGCCAACACCTAGAGCATCCTGTTCCAGAAAAGCATATGTGCTGAAAGGGATTCCTGTACATATCAGAAGTGTAGCTGTGAGCCCATAACCGGCTGGCCTGGATCCACCAAACCAATCTCTCTTTAATCTTTCAGCTCCACATCTCAGCCCCTTAGGATAACTACAGCACGGACATGGACAGATGTACCAAGTATAGAGTTCCAGTTGTTTCCTTCTTGAGAGGTTTATACATCTAATCCAAATTATTTTGATGGTTATTTTGATGACTGTCACATAATGTCAATTACACTGCTGAATTACACTTATATACCTATAAAATACGATTAAGTGTAACAAATGTTGCATATTTAACCTATAGGCTATTTAATTTAATTAATTGATAATCTGAATGCCTTTTAGTGTGACTTGTTTGTTCCCTCTTGCCACTTAGTGTGGTGATCTGTAGTAGCGGCAATAATATACTCTCTAAATCCAAGAAACAGAATTGTATGCATTGTATGTGTCATTGTACTAATATCATACTATGAATTTACAGAATAAGTTTCCAGACAAGGTTAGATGAGCAACCTAAATGTTGCCCTTTTTTCCAATGTTATCAACTTTTTTGGAGTGAGTGTGTGTTTGCCCTGCCTTGTGTCCTGTGTTCAATGGGATAGGCTGTCAGCCAACAGCGACGTAAGTTGTTGGAAGATGGGTGGGTGGATGGATCGATGCATGAGAACGTCTGGCAGGTCATTCCACAAATTAACATCATGCCCTCTGGACAAATAGATAGAAGACAAAAAGAGGTCTGTGCCTGCGCGGCGGCCTTTCTTTCACTATTCTCTCAGCAACTTCAACGAACTGACGTTAGGGAGGTGATGTCAGCGGCTTGGAGCTGGGACTCCGAGTGGGAGGCGGCGCGGCGGGGGGGTCGGCACCGGCATGGAAAAGCGCCACCCACCGAGTTGGTGCCCAGGATCTGCAGGTTGGGCTTGTCGGCCTCCAGCAGCTTGCGCACCATCTTCAGGAAGCTCTCCACAAACAGGTTGATGCTCTGGCAGTGGCAGGCCATCAGCAGCTGGTCCAGGGCCTCCATGGCGATGCACACGTACCTGGAGAAGCAGAGCGAGGCAGCGCTCCGGTCGGACAGCTCACTGCGCTAGTCCTGTTCCCCGAACGTTATGGAGATGTTGAAAGGTTCCAGTGTTCCTGACGTTCCCAGGATGTTATCCCACTACTACAACTACCACTATCCATCCCTGCATTCCCTATAACCGCTTAACCTCTTCAGGGTGACGGGGGATCCAGAGCCTATCCTGGAGGCTACAGGTGCAAGGCGTGGAACAGCCCAGGATGGGGTGCCGTCCCATTGTAGGGTACAGTCACTCACACATGCACGACTGCGGGCAGTTTGGGAACTTCAGTTAACTTCAGCATGTTTTTGGACTGTGGGGGGAAACCGGAGTACCCAGATGTAACCCCATGACAGCTCAAGGAGAACATGGCACATTCAAAGTATGGACTATTATGAAACTTTATTTTTCAACATTAATTACATTAATAGGATGTTCAGTTAATAATGTTATCGTACCAGCGTTAACCTTTGTTAAAATGTAAAATGTGTAAATAACATTCCCTGCAAATTTTTAGGATGTATTTACACAATGTTGGCCAAAGTTCTGGGAACGTTCCCTGTTAGCTGTTAGCCGAAGCGAAATGCCACCATTGCTACCCACTCTGTGAGTGTCAAGAGAAACAATCATGGGTTTCCTGCTTAATGCCGAACAGCAGGATCTGCTTGCCAGTTTCTGGTTCTGATTTTGTTTGCGTTAGTGTCTCTTAAGATGATCCCATAGGCTCAGCCCACCACACATATTTTCAATTGTGTATTTCCTGGCTGATCTTGGAAAAAATGAGCCGCAGATTAAAGTAAGCCGTAAATTGTAAGGGGTTATTAGGTTAAATTAAAGCTAATTGCTTTATTGCTCTACTTCTAAAATGCAAAGGACCAGTGAGTATCTTTTGGGGAAGGTAAGTCCTGGAATTTTTTAGGAATTATTTAGAATTTATATTTCACTTGAAACCTTTTAAAATAATTTATTTATGGTGCTTGCCATAACATAGATTTATTTTCTGCCCAACAAACCCACAATTTATCAATAGCTACTAGTGCAATGCATGTAAAGAGATCTTAATTTTTGTAGCATAATTAGCATCCCAAATCATTTGAATAGTGTGGTCTGTTACTCTTTACTGAGAAATTATAGAATTTCCCAAAAACAAAAGGATTTAAGCTTTTAAGCTAATAAAATTCAAAAAACACCATTTTTTGTGGAACCGAAGGCTTTTCCCCAAGGCATGACGTCTCAGCGCCCCACTGTTTACCCATATCTGTGTCGGGCCACGTCCCGGGACAGTCTTTCCGACAGGTAGGCCCCGATACGGTCCAGCTTCTCTGGGGCAGAGAGAGCGTAGAAAGTCAGCTTCTCCATGTTCGCTTTTACTAATCCATCCTGAAGACATAACAGCAGGACAGCAGGATACACATATATATATATATATATAATGGTGCTTGTCAGCAGAGTCAGCCAATCACTGGAGTCATTGAAATTAAGGAATTTACTCAAGGGCCCAACAGTAAAACCAGGGCACTTGAACTGGTGTCTAAATTCCAAGCACAGAGCCACACACCACCCGGTTATTGTATATTTATACACTCCTGAAGTATATATAAATTGTACCAATTGTCTGGTGTGATACTGATATTAAGATTTTGAGTAACTTTTGATACTTACATAAACAATTTGTCACCCTAGATTTTATAATTAGGAGACCATTCTGGACCAGATATATTACCATTCAGTCATTTTAATACGGTATATATGTTGCCAACAATGTCCAAAATCATTACACATAGTATCAAAAAAGCAGATCCGCATTAACACTTTTTTTTTAATTTGGAGCCCATAACTATAAGTATAATAAAAAACTGATGCCTTCACCACTGCGAGAAGGAGAATTATAAAAAAAAACAAGTAATCCTACTGCTTCCCATTGTTTTGTGAACAGCAGACTGCACCCGATTCAGTGTCTACAAATACAATGGCTTTACTGCTTTCCTTGACCATGAATTCTTCTCTCATGTCATGAGTCTGTGAAAGCCATGTGGAGGATAAAGGCAGACAGAAAGAAGCCCTGTGGGCTGGGATGCTGATAACTGGGATGCTATCAACACTGTGGGCAGCCTAGACTCAGGCCCATGAAACTGAATCCAAAGCTAACTGGGCCCTGTAAGTGACCAATCAGAGGCATGCATGAAGCAATGGACCATCCTGAGATTTTGATTTATATTTAGTATTATTTTTAAGCGTTCAGTGATGTGTACAATATTTTGTGTGAGAGTGAGAATTTTTACTCCTCCAATACAACTAGAGTTGTCTGAAATGTTTCTATAAATCAACAACTTCTCCATTTAAATTACAACCCATATATAATTTTGTGCAGCTGGGTCTGATAGTTACTTACTTTTGGGGCTAAAAGCTAAAGCATAGACATTTATTTCTGGCTGACAACTTTATTAATGGTGACAAGCCCTAATTTCTGCTTTTCCTCATTAATTACATGGTAGAGGAATACCCTATCTGAAGAGCAGCATTTAAAATGTTAGAGCTTCAAATAAAATAACATGCTTTTAAGATCTCTGACATAAAAGATGACCAAAGTGCGAGATGGTATGACATAATTGATGGGAAGCAGACTGAATTACCTCTGGGTCTTCCGGAAAGATGTTATCAACGAGCCTCTTGTATCGGGGTCTCAATGCCCCACAGCAGCCACAGACCCCTATAATATACCGAGGAAAAACAAGGACACGCATGTCAGTGAAGTGTTATCAGTGGTGGCATTAACTCTTTGTTAGACAGTTGTTGACTTCTCAAATAATCACGTATCGTATAGTTTGATTAGTAATGGGATACAGGAATGTTCAAAACTTACTGTGAGTGGGAATATCACACAAAGACAGCCGCTAACTGATTTTACTCATTGATTACTTCATTGGTTTCAATTAGGCTAATCAGTGTCATTACCTATATAACTGTTTTGTCAAAAACGTGGCTAACTTAAAACTACAGTCCATAAATTCTGTATAGTCCCTTTGCTACAGTATATCGGCAGGATCACTTTTAACTGTAAACTGTTTCTTATGCCAGCCTGCAAAAATTTTGGATAATGTAGCACTTGAATTATAATACACTAATATAATAAGTTCCCCTACAGAGAATGTCTACAGCCAACCATGTGATTACTAATGGAACAAATCTGCATTACAACATAGCAGCCAATCAGAGAGGCAGTGCTTGTTTTATCTGATGCATTGTCATCATGAACATTAAGGTCTCTCCATGTTTTGGTTGAACAATTTGACAAACCTGAATGTCTGTCCAGTGGTCTTGAGTGTCTACAGTCAGTCCTGTTGCAATACAAGTAAAGCGTTCCTGAAAAACCTTGGGTTCACTAAAATTGCATACTGAAATGCATATATCCAATGGGGAAAATAGGGTTAGGCAAATTAAACTGAATTTAAAAAGGTCACTGTGTGTTTTTATATGATAATCTGCTTATTATATTTAGAATCTAAGACTTTAACCTGTGCAACTTGTGGATTTGAAAACCACTGCAAATAAACGAACGATTGGTTCATGAATCGGACATTGCTATCATTCACTTGGTTAGCTCTTTTTAGTAGTGTTTTTAGTAGTGATCATCAGTAAGACCAGATCACTTTGTAGCTCATGTAGTGCTTTTCTTCTGACTGAAATGTGATTGCATATTGTGTTGTATTTGGGTACTAATATATCAATTGCGTTACGACTGATTTGCGGTGTGATATCATGCGTTGTAGCAGGACTGATCGTACTTGGATGACAGATGAATCCATGGTGAAGCTCAGTCAAAACGAAACACCTGTGAATTATCTAAGTCATATTTACCATCACAGGAGCAGCAAAGGAATTAACCCAACTTTGGACTCTGATAACATAAATTTGCTCAAAGAAATCCCTGTGCGCAGACACTTAAGTTTACTTCCGTAAAGTCACACACAGATGTTTCTGTCTTTATCTAAACCTGTCACAGAAGACATTTACAATGGATTAAAAAAACACACCGGGTGACCAATGTGCTCAGACGATTATTCTTCAGACAGAAAACTGACAGGACTTTGACAGAATTAATTGATAAAATGCTGTAGTCTACTGTTCTTCTTGCTGTACTTGAAGCAGAAAAGATTCCAGATCGAGTCCCAGATAAGAGTCTTTATCAAATTAGCATCTCTTTCGCTGCTTTCCAGAGGAGGGAGGTGAGGCTATAATCATCACCTACACACCTCACAATGGTGCTTCAGTGGGTGGCTACGTGACTCAAGGAGACCACTGCCGGGGGGGCAGGCATCCTAGCCACAGGGAGAGTCCCACTGCTGGGGTGTCATGCATCCTAACCACAGGGAGAGTCCCACTGCCAGGGTGTCAGGCATCCCAGCCACAGGGAGAGTCCCACTGCCAGGGTGTCATGCATCCTAACCACAGGGAAAGTCCCACTGCCAGGGTGTCATGCATCCTAACCACAGGGAGAGTCCCACTGCTGGGGTGTCAGGCATCGTAACCACAGGGAGAGTCCCACTGCCGGGGTGTCAGGCATCCTAACCACAGGGAGAG
>JAABNY020006876.1:0-18314 GCA_015164015.2 Brevimyrus niger
CCCCCCCCCCAGACCTTCCCCCCCCCCCCCCCCCCCACACACACACACACACACACACACACACACACACAGACAGACCTCTCCAGGAGACCTTAACCTGCCCCCACACACACACACACAGACAGACAGCTCACAGAACCATCTCTCACTTCCACAGGACTCCAGCAAAAGCCCCAGACCCATTACGAAGTTTCTCCAGAAGAGAAAAACTGAGAGAAAACCATCAGATGATGAATTCCTGTTAAGGAAAAGTAAGTTGGAAAACTCCACAGCATGCATCTTCCCAGCAGAGGAACAAGGCGGCGGTGTCGTGTCCCCTGGCGGCCGTGTCCCCTGGCGGCCGTGTCGTGTCCCCTGGCGGCCGTGTCGTGTCCCCTGGCAGCCGTGTCGTGTCCCCTGGGCGGCCGTGTCGTGTCCCCCTGGCGGCCGTGTCGTGTCCCCCTGGCGGCCGTGTCGTGTCCCCTGGCGGCCGTGTCCTCTGACCAGGCTGGGGTACAGTGTTTGTATGAGATTGCCGACGTGTCTCTGAAAGTCACATGTGTGCCGGTCGGCACCGCGTCGTGTGGGAGGAGGCAGACACTGTTTGCTGATCCTTCGCAGTGGATGGTGTGACTAACGCTGCTGACATTTTCCACCGTTCCAAGACGCTGGCGCAGCGACTTTGAGAGCTTCTCCGTTCGAGAGGATTCCTCCTTACTCATTGTTGCTCCGTTGTGTTTTGAAGGCACCGCGGCTCTGGAGGAGGACGCGCAGATCCTGAAGGTCATCGAGGCATACTGCACAGGGGCCGGCTTCCACCAGGCCTCCGCCGGTCAGCTCAGGCCCGTTTCGATTGGACCGATTTGCATCACTCGGTTCCTCATGTCCTAAGACACGCTGGTCCTGGCTGCGGCCAAGTGTTTAATCCCCTCCAAATCACCCATGAAGCTAATCCACGACGGGTGACCCAGGGCCTTGAGTACACAGCAGAGTATACACAGTATAGTATACACAACATAGTACATGCAGCATAGTATACACAGTGTAGTAAATACAACAGAATATACACAAATAGTATACATGGCATCGTGCTTCAGCAGAGGCTTTTGAGAAGAACATCAGCCACATGAAAGCTGAGGAGGAGAGCTTCGCAGCGCATCCGAGCCAGACTGCGCCGTGAACTGAGGCGTCATCACAATTGTGGTTGTAATGTTGGCCGGAAGCTCAGTTAACAAAAAAGATGTTTGTTTGTTAGCTGCAACGTTTTTGTGTGAGATTTTTTTTTTTTTACCGTTGGAATCTACATCCTTGTCATAGCTTCTTTGGTCTTTTAACATTTATATGAATACATTCATGAAGGCAGAATGCAGTGGTATCATTAAGCTTCACAGGTCCACCATATACCTCTTATCTGTGTCTATAATGTGGCCCTCACATTCCCACACATAAGTCAGCTAAACATGCATCGAGTCTCATGCCAGGCTCCATTTATGTTTTATACATATGAATGTTAGTCTTGATAACTTTCTTTTGAAGACTTGTGCATGTGTTTCATTCAATGTGGAGGTTTTTCTTGATTTCTGCATTTTCGGCTTTTACTAAGTGTTTCTGAGGTCTGTTACTTAACTGTGCCGCTTAAGTCATTTGCAAGGGGCTTCTCTAGGCCTCAGCTTTATCGTGTAGATGAAGCTGCTCAGCACTGCTGTCTCTCTGCAGGTGCTCGGAGGGAGTGCGTCCCTCAGGTGCTTCTGCCCGAGGAGGAGAAGATCATCGTGGAGGAGTTGAGGAGCAATGGACAGATGACGGTGGAGGAGAAGTATGACCGGGGAGGGATTGCGTCCTGAAGCCTGATTTATGGTTATGGCTGTATGCAGAGCTCCTGCCATGGCCTAAACAAGTGGCTCATGCTGGTGCAAACATTTTCATTGTTGCATGGTCTGTGTTGCCGCAACATGTTGTTATATATCTGGGGAGGCATGTGTCAGGCCACACTGTAGGGCCCCCAGCCACGCCATAAAAACATAAGAAATCTACGAAGTAGAGGAAGCCATTCGGTCCATCAAGCTCGTTTTGGGAGAACTCAACTAATAAGAGTTGTTAAAATCCTATCTAGCTCTGATTTAAAGGAACTCTCCCACTAATTTCCACTTATGGCCACGAGTTCTAGTACTTGAACTAGCGCTGTCAAACGATTTATATTTTTTATCAGATTAATCACAGGGTTGCTGTGGATTAATTTTGATTAATCACGATTAAATATCATTCATTTTTAAACTATATTAATCGCATTTCATGTTGCATAAGCAAACTGACTCAAGAAAAAAGGGAATATATGTGCACTTAACATGATTATTGAACATCTTGAACACGAGTCGGATGTATTCCATCTGCCACAGAAGTGCAATACCATGGACCCATATCAAAAAGTAAGATTTTTTGCTTAGCCGGACAACTTGTCGAATTGAAGGTACCTCAGTTTAAATGGTCTTTATTTTTGTTCACTTATAATTAGCCTGAACTACTGTAAATCCGACAAATAATCTGACTAATCATGAAATCCAATTCTAGCCCAGTTAATTGCCATTGTTAGCAATATCAGTTAACGCATTACACACGGTGCTTTACGTATTAAACTCTATAGCAACATATCCACAGATTAGTTGGACAGTACAGTGTGTGCGACCGATTTAATGAGCCACAAATGAGAAGTAGTGCTTAAACAGAATAAAACTACAACTTTCCCTTCTGTTGATAAAGGGCGCAGCCATTTAAGATTCTGAACTTGGGATCCTCTGTGCTGCTCCAAGATATTTCTTGGATCTCCGAGAAACGGGAGCGAGCATGATGTCACTTCCAGCTTCATAACTCGGAATATGAGTTGGAATACGAGTTCCCAGGGCAAATGCAACGCACCAAAACTGCCCGAAATGGGTTGACAGAGACATTTCTGGTATTTTGAGTCATTGTTCGCTGCAGATGGTTTAATGGGTTTAATCCAGATCCCGTTGTAGCCTCTCTGCTGCTATATCGGTATCTGCTACACCACCCACCTTGGTGTGGTCTGCAAATTTAACCAGTTTACTGTATGTATTGGTGTTTATATCATTAATGTAAATTAGGAACAATAGTGGTCCTAAAATTGAATCCTAACCAATGTCATACCAACACAGCCATATATCAGGTTTTATGCCATTCTGTTGGAGTTACAATCAGGAGTTTATTCCACCTCTTTCCCTAAAGGAAATCCCTAAACAAGTTGTCTTTTGCAGGAGTCTCGTTGATGCCGTTTACGCATTAAAGGATGAGGTCCTTGAATTAAAGAAGGTAATGCCAGTAAAATACTTTGTGTTCATATAAGCATAAAAATCCGTGCAGAACTTAATTAGAACTGAACTTGTACGGTTTGGTTTTCTGCTCACGATGAACATCATGCTTTGGTTTGCCTGCTGCAGAGGGCCAGGAGACAAGTATGACCTGCGTCTGATCCTGGTTTGTTCCCTCAGGAGAATAAACAGATGAAGCAGTATCTGGAAGAGGAGCAAAAGTCGCGTCGAGAGCTGGAGAGGATGGTGAGGAAGCTAGCGAAACAAAAGAACGACTCTGCGTGGGAGGACGGCGGCCATTAGGCATCCAGCTCCAGGTTTCCGAAGACCGCCGGCGGCTTCCCTGCGGCGCCAAGATGTCAGCCGCTGACATCCCCTTCAGGGCAACCTGGACAGAAACGCATTTCACGTGGACTGTTTCTGTTCCTTAAGCAATTAGTTTGAGATTGCAAGAGTTGAGAGAGCTAGGGATTAATTGGGCAAAGGTGACAATTTGTGAGAGATGACCGAAAGGTAGACAGCCCCAGAAACGTAAGGAAGTGTGGCGTGAGATGGGCAGGACCGCCTGCACGTTATCTCAGTGAAGTGAAGGGATTGCTTTTCGGTAGACACTTTTTGGGTTTTCTGGAATGTTCTAAGTATCTTAAGCTACTCTCTACAAAGGAGAACATTGAGGCAGAATAATTGTAAATGGAATGTGGCCTCATGAGCTGGCCTGTAATGCCATGAAAACTGTGAATGGCCTGTCAGACTACTCAGTTTTAAAGTACACATGAAACAAGAAATCATCAGAGAGACTCCCGGTCCTTTTGGCTTGCGTTCAGTATTTTGTTACTAGATGACTAATTTGGTTGATCTTGGATGTGGTGAGAAAGTGTACGAATTGTATTACTATTTTATTTTTGTAAACCGAGCGTGCATTTCAGACGTACAGCTACGCTTCAGCTGTATTGCAAAACTATTTGCTAAGGCTGTAGATTTTAACGTGTTTTAAATTTTTACATTTCTTTTATTCCGTGTGGCCCCCGTAGTCCTGACATATATAAGTAAGGACACAGTATTTCATGTTTGTGCCTCGAGGAAATCGATCTGAAATAATAGCAATGAAATAATTCACGTCACTGTTTATTTTCAGCGAATGTCTGAACTGTTGCCCCATGCCCTTCTTAATAGACATATGATCTGAGTAATTCGTTTTTTAATATCTTATATATTACATTTATAGACACTGGCAAATGTACTTTCATATGCAAAATGATTAATACTCTGAGGGGAAATATATAATTATATTGCTTATTTATTTTTCATTAAAATATTACAAAGTGTATATTTCGTACTGGAAGGCACTCTTCAGTTGAAGGTTTTTGGCCTGTGTGAATTCCTGTCCGTAATTTTTTGTTTGATGTTTATTTGCGCAGACATTCAGAATATGCACTTTATCAAGCAATTTATCAAGCATTCGCACCAGTGCAATTAAGATAAAGGAATTGGAACAGCAAAGGCATTTTGAAACTAAAGTTGAACATTTTATTTTGTTTTTTTTCCTTGCGTATTTGGTAGAACAAACTGGTGGTTTGTGTTTTGTTTTTTTTTGTTTTTATTTTTGTACCTGTTCACAGAAAGCTTCACAAATCAGACCTAAACACTGAATTCAAGGGTCCAGCCAGGGGGTCCTTTCTGTGGTCAAACACAGGACAGATGTTGGGCAGCTGTACCAACCACAGAGTGATGTCATTGTATTTAGGAAACGGGCGGCCAGTTAACCTGTGACCTGAGAAGGCATGGTCCATTCTCGCACGAGTACGGGTTCGACGCATGCTGTGAAAAGTAACCAAAAACCGAAGCCCGCTGTGAATCTCTTTAGGTGGCAAGAGAAGCTGAAATTGCTGATTTAGCGCAATAAATTGGTTACATTGATTTTGCTGTTGATTTGGTATGTGGTTATTTGCAGGACAAAAACAGCATTGTGTGTGGACGCCGCACATGTACAGTAGCAAATGTCGCTCTGATGAACCTTTAAGGCACCAGTCCCAAAGTAAGGATGCAGCCCATTGAGAATTGGGCCGTATGCTGTAACAATATGAACTCTTCCACTGCTTAAATGGAATTTCTAAGTTTTCCTCTCAAGCTTGCCTTGACAGCAAATGTATGACTCACTGATGTATATTTAAACTGTTATACCTATCAATAGCCATCATTACATTTGTAATAAAAGTAAAGCATTGCTTGCAAATGTCTGTTGATGTCTATAGAAAACTTCCCTCTCCATCTCAGGTCACTAACATATGAAGTCTGAGCAGATCCAGATCAGGAGTTTTTTTTTTTTTGTCTTTTTTTTTTTCTCTCTTCCTGGCCTGTTATTTTTTGAAAACTGTTCTCTTCAAATCAGCTGTACTGTTATAGAGTCAAATTCTTAACACTTTCATTCACCTTTTACCTGTTATACTTCATCATCTCTTCTAAGAAGAGCAAGGTCTCTACTATGTTTGGGGAGTATTTTACGCCGGAAGCTACCTCTCAGGCAGGTGTTTTAATCACGGCCAAACGCTCGGTCTCCGATTATTTAATTAAATTTTTAAACAGCTGTTGAAGCTGGCATGGTGATGCACCACCGTGGTCGTAAAGGAAAACTTCCTGCTGGCCGTCGCCATCAGCGGAAGGTGTGTGTCGTCGGTGCCGCTGCGTGGAGCCTGGATGCAGGGCAGAAACCCGTGTGACTGATAGACACATCCTGTGTGCGAGAGGCGGCACGCTTTCTCAGAGGTGGCCACGCTCTTGGTGTGCGCGTGGCGAAGTCACAGTTTCCGCGTGGGAGGGCGCGCGGCGTTCCAGGAGCCTGTGTCGTCGCCCTCCCCCCACTGCTCAGGGCGACACACAAAGCGCGTGTGGCCCCCAGATAACACCCCTGGTTCATCATTTACCTTCCGATGACTTTTTCCTGGAGCAAATCTCTCACTATCTTGGTAACCAGCAATCGATAAAGTAAAATTGTTGCAGCTATTGCATTCGTCCGACGCTGCTTGCATTTGCCTACCAGAACCAGAAATGCCGAATGTTGTTGGGACATCTTATTTGTCTGCACGGCGGCTCAGCGTGTAGCCTCTGTTCCAGCTCTCTGGCTGACAATATAGCCTGGGTGTTTCCCACTCATAAGTAATGGCGTTAGGGTCAGTTGGTAACTGAGTAGTAGTGGCAGTCCCCTGCCTGTCCATTCTCTGCAGATTGTATAGAGCAATGTTTCCCAACCCAGTCCATGGGGAATCCTGGACAGTTCTCGTTTTGGCTCCCTCCCAGCCAATCAGGAACCGAATACCTGGTACAGGTGCACTGGGAACTGAGAAGCTGAGAGGAAGCAAAAACATTGGCAGGTACCGGCGGGCCGAGCAGAATGTGACTTGCAGGTACCGGCGGGCCAAACAGAATGTGACTGGCAGGTACCGGCGGGCCAAACAGAATGTGACTGGCAGGTACCGGCGGGCCGAACAGAATGTGACTGGCAGGTACCGGCTGGCCGAACAGAATTTGACTGGCAGGTACCGGCGGGCCGAGCAGAATGTGACTGGCAGGTACCGGCGGGCCAAACAGAATGTGACTGACAGGTACCGGCTGGCCGAACAGAATGTGACTGGCAGGTACCGGCTGGCCGAGCAGAATGTGACTGGCAGGTGTGGAAGCAAGTACTGGAAGGAGTTTGGTGAGACCATAGAAAATGACTTTGAGTCAAACCTCAAAGAGATCCTGGAAAACAGCCAGGCACTTAAGGGGGGAAGCAGCACTTTACCAATGCTGTTAACGGCAGGAATGGACTGCGGTTGGAGGGAGCAGTTCGAGAGCCTCCTCAATAGCACTGACCAAAATTTAAGGGATTGAAGATTCAATTCGTCACATACACAGTTGTACACATACAACACATAGCGAAATGTAACCCTGGTCACTGAGCAGCTGTGCATGACAAGAGAATAACATAATATGAACAATATAAAATAAAAATATATATGAAATATATTCAGCTGTACATATTCTATAGATAAGTGACACGGCCAAGGTGAATATGCTGTGCAATTTAAGTGCAAAAGACTCTGACTGCATTCTAGACTCTTTTTGGTGGGACTTCAACCCCCCCCCCCCCCCCATAAAAATTATTTTAACAAACCCATTCAGCAATTTCTAGCGGTCCGGTTCTATACCCAACTGCCCTGTTCAGGGTTAAGGGTCAAAAAACTCAGCGTACCTGTAGGGTCTGGGTGTTGTTGGGCTGTCTTGGTTGACACACCCCTCTTCAAAATTATTTGGAGATTACATCTCAATCTTGATGTTCACTGGTGAAGCTGGAGGAGGTGGCTGCTGAGAAGGAGGTCTGGGCATCCCAGCTTAGACTGCTGCCCCCGCGACCCGACTTCAGAAGTGGCAGAAAATAGATGGATAGTTCATGATTATTGCTTTCTCTCTTTTCGCTGCATAATGTTTACTTCCTGCATAGAATGTGTGAGACGCTGTTGTAATCATTATTAAAGGAACATTTGAAGGCTGCGAGACTATTTATAATTTAAAAAAAAAAAGGCGAAGATAAACATCTCGTTCTTAAAACAGAAACTCGAAAGAAGAATAACTTAGGTGTTAGTTTCTGAGACATGTCTGAGTCTTTAGCTCAAAAGTTGAATGTGCAGTACAGTACATAGTACACCAAGCATCTGGGTCAAAATGATATATTTGTAGCATGAATCTGATTGGCCTGCATGCCTACAGTTTGTTTCTTGTAAGGCTATCAGAATTCTAAATCTGAATTCCTTTTATAGAATCCTTCCCAGCTTAGTTACCAAGAAGCATTTAGCAACAACAAGGACAGTTTCAGCTGCATGTCGTTGCCTATTTTTATCGATTGTAAGCAAATGGCAACATACATTGTGACTTTGAATTTTAAGCAAATTTAAAACAGTAAAAGAATGAAAAAAAATTTCTATGCATGCAGTGGCACACATTAGTAGTTGAATACAACATGAAAATGAACATGCCCTCTACATATCTAAACTGACTGAATAAGAACTAGTTAATTTTTTTCGTTTTAAATATTGATGGAAAAACACAAAAAATATTTCATATATGTATTTTATTTTTAAGTTATACACTATTAAGTGGAGAAGTTAGATTGCAAAACAGGAGAAGAAAAATGGTAGAACTTTATTTCCTGCCACCCCGTTAACTAAGAAGTTAGGCAGCTGCCATCTAACTGCAGCATGCAAGATCTTACACCTTCAACAAGCCATTCCAGTTGAAGTGAGTGTTCTTGCTTAGTTAGCTCTTTAGTGCTGTTTTTTGTTGTTGTTGTTGTTGTGTCCAGAGTCACTTTGTTGCACAAGCTGTGTGTCAGTGGCTGCACTGCATCTGCATCGTGAAAGAGTTTTAGCTTCCTCCTAGCTAAAAAAAATCTGAAAGACAAAGAAAAAGTAAATTCCAAGAATGCGACAGGAAAATCACGATAGAGGCTGCAGACTGCGTGTAGTAAAAGTGCACAGTGCACTGTGCAAGGTCTCAGGAACACGTTTGGCTCAAAAAGGGGGGGGGGGGGGGAGTATCTAAGCCCCATTTGGCAGCCGTCGCATGGCTAACGTTAGCTTCACCGCTAATCGCCTGCAGGCAGTGCCTATCCCTTGGAGGTCCCCGAGTCTGTGAGAATGGCCACTGCCATGACTTCCCCGCTTTGTTTCTTCATGTATTCCGGCTTGGTTTTATTTAGCTGCAGATGCTATGAATCATCACTTTTTCGCATAAAGGAGGACATTTTAATGCTGTACAAAAAAAAAAAGACACAGGTGACAAGTGTGACATTTTCCATTTGAATATTGGAGAGTGCTGCGCCCCAAACCACAGAAGAGAGCTGTGCAAGTCAGGCGTGTCAGTGGTATGCATATGGAAACCTGTAGTACGCTACAGGAAGTTGAGGTACAAGGTAAGGTGGAGTCCTCAGTGGGGGATTTTGGGGGGATGCTGGTATTTTTCACACCAACCAACAGTAACCTCAGGCCCTGAGTTCCAGGTGTTCACAATGTATTTTTGAATATTTTATTTTGGGGCTGCAACTGGTTACTTAATGTTTTTGCACTGCCTGCTTTAGTAAGGTTTGGGGGGGGGGGTCACAGTGTGAAACTCATCCCATTACAAGTGCTTGATGTTTAGATCAGCGCTCCAATGCCGGAAGGTCTTGTGTAAGGGAGGTACGCCGGGCGGTGGCGTCAACTATATCCCCAACTGCTGGAAAACTCTGCATCATGGTTAGCTAGTGATAAATTCCTTTCATGAAGTCAAAATGAATACCCAGAATTCCACAGGCCGTCGCAGAGCCCAACATGTGCAAACTGCTAAATCTACGCCTATTCTGTGGTATTTAGCATGTTTTGTCCCACAATTACTTTTGTACAACTGTTACTATTATTCAAATTGCTGTTGTTGTTGACACATACTGAAATCAGTTTCCATATAGCTGTTCATAGAATGTCCCTCTCAGGAGTATGACAGTATGGTTCCATAGGGTTCTTGTGTCTACATACTTATTTCACACACATTTTTATTATATTTTGAATATTTTCATGTATACCAATAAGATTAAAATGTTGCATTTAATTGTACACAAGATTGCATTTCTTTAATATAAATACATTCATTTAGCAAACACTCATTCTTTTAATTATTCCCTAGTTTATAAATATTGACCACATTCACTGACACATACAAGAATGTAAAATAGCAATAAATTAAGCAATTGACAAACAGAGGACTGAACCTGAGAACAGAAAAGCTTCTTTTGAAATGGATCTTTTAACAGTTTATCGTGATTTTTTCCCCTAGGCAGTGGGCTAGAGTTCATGTGGTTTGTACTACACAACTCTAAAGACCTCATCTCGGGGGAGGGGGCACGCAGCATGTCCAGCCCAGAGTTAACCTGTATACATTACTATATCAAGGCCTCCATACTGACTGCACTCATCTGTAGTAAATACAGCTTCAAAATTAGCTTTAAAAAGTGCTTTTAAATTAGCTGGAAATGTTCGCTCTCCTCACTGATTACCCTGACAACACAACAGTCAGGTTGTAAATGAAATTAAGTTTAAAAAGACTCACGTACTGTATTTCCTCAAAACTGTGATGGAGTGAAGTGTCCTGCGGACCTATCAAAATTTCTTTAGGGCACTGAGTGCCTCTTTCCTGCCATACCTTGTTTGAAGGCATTGAAAATGGTCAGTTCTGGAAGCTATTTCTGTCTGCAGTCACATTGGCATTATCGACTGCCCCATCTTAACAGAACCTGCCTTGTAAATGTCATGCGGTACTCTGGGCAGCCTCCTCGCCGCAATTGGACGCCCCCTCTGAAGTAGTCATCATATTTGAAAGACAATATTATTTCTAGCTTAGGTGTCCCAGCTTCTTCAGTACAGTACATTCACTGGAAGGTGTGGTGACAAGAAATAAAAGGCAATGTGAATCAATACACCCCAGCTCAAGTCTTAAAGATAAAATCTGATCTGTAGTGCTATGACTTAAATACAACATCACTTAAAAGCAACTCCATTATGGGTCAGTGTACATGTTTTGCTTCCTGCATCTCCACTTTAAAGGAATGCATCTAGACCTAGTAACTGATGTTCTACAGGTCCAGTCTAACAGTTCTGGGGGGGTGGGGCGGTTTTGGGTCGCCTTCCAGAGCAAAGCTTCAGATCGCCTGCTTTATTAGTATGATCCACGTGGTTGCTCAGAATCAGCTATTTCAGACCCGTTAAGGCACCTGTAGTAACTGGAATAATCCGAACGTGGTGGCAGTCCCATCGAAATGAACGAGGTCCTTGTCTGTGACGTTGACGGAAACCTTCTGTCCACTCTCCAGTTTGAAAACCCCTCCTTGGAAAGATGTACACTGTTCCACACTGCTCTTGTAGCAGAAGGCTTTCATCAGGAGATTTCCTTCTTCCTTGCCGGAAGTACCACTCCAGTGCATTACAGTCTGGACCAAGGGGATTTTGGGGTGTGTCTTGGAGAAAGTAACTTGTGAGTAGATGTAGTAGTATCCTGACAGACCAATCTGCAGCATACCACGTCCATACAGGTGGACCACATCCTTCACAATGGATCCCTTCTGGTCCCATTGCAGTTCTTTCACTGTTGGCAAAGAACATTGCAGATGGCATGAGTGGATCACTGCTCACAGAAGCAGAAACTGAAAACTAAGCGGTAAATTGCACGGCGGCAGTGACTGTGAGAAGATGCCCTGTCTTCTTCCCAGACTCTACAGGATTCACCCCTATCTGTCAGAGATGATAATTTCCCTCGTGTTTTATGGGCAAAGCCGTCGACGGCGTCTGATAGCCATGAAGCGCGAGCTGAGTGTCGGCACTGAGGATGAACGGATTCACTCACATGCTGATCGTGGAGAGGAATCCTGGGAGGGCTTCTCTGCCCTCATGTGGGCCATGACTCTCGATGTGCTAAACTGCCCGTCGCTGGAGTGAGCTTCCCCTAAAGTGACAAGCAGAGGCAGGCCGACAGGTCAGGGCAGAGGTCGGGTCACACAGACGCGTACTGCAGCATGACAGTTACAGAACCACAGGGAGTGACTATCAATAAAGACAGATAAATGGGCTATTATATATAATAATACACACACACATATGCACATTTGTAATCATATCTTTGCAGGCTATCCACTCATTTCAATGGGCAGAACCCTAATCCCAACAAGAACCACCTGAACCATCAGGAATCAAAATAAATATTTTTAGGTTTTTGATTGCAGTCACACATTTTTATAAAACTGAGTTTCCTCTTGTGGGGACCAAAAAATGGTTCCCACAACATCAAAATAACAGGTTTTTAATCACATTGTGGGGACATTTGGTAATATATACATAACCTTTATAATTCTTATAAAGAGAATATATTCTTTATTTCTCATTCTTATAGAGATTCATTGAATACATACCTTCTCCTTTACTCTGTGAATTCTTGAAGTAAAAAGAAAAATAATATTAGTAATTTCTAATTTATAACAATAATTGTGTTGTACAATTTAAGGCCTTGATTCTTTTTCTTAAGGTATTAAGTATTATGTATAACAGTGATTGGGTTGGCCAGTGACAGCTGTAGTGTTGCAGTGAGTGGATGGGGGGGTCGCAGTGCTGCGGACTCAGTCTGACCTTCAGACAATCCAGCATTGACCGATGTCCCAAGCTGTCTTTGCCACAACCCTGCAGCATCATCGCCACGGCCTCTTCTCGCATCTGGCAATGAAGGCAAGGAAATGTCACGCCACGTCGTATGGTGAGGATGCAGGCGCGGGCTCCATGTCAACGCCGCTAACTTTATTTCAGGCTATCTGGCTCACCCACATGATAATGTGTATCCCCGCTTCATTTAGTCGCAGGTCAAGCGTGTTCGTAATATTACCATCTGATTGTCGACGATTACAGAGGCTGTACATCGTAATGCCGACCTTAAGTCCTGTGAGCCTGTGAAACTTTCACATGTTCCGAACTTCGTACTGCATATCCCCCGACAAACCAGCATAGATTTAAATTTTCGAAATCAAAAGAGTGAATATTGTCCGTGTAGTCTTAAATATTCTAGATGAGTCTTTGAACAAGCAGGAGCAACACAGAATATACATTAGATTCGCTTCTCCTGACAACCAGCAACTGTTGGCACATCGAGCAATAAATGTTTTATGTTTGTATAACTATTTGCAGTCTGTTTCGAGAACAAATTATTACGTATATCTGATTTACAGTCTGTGTTTCAGAGAGAACCCAGGACTAGTAGCGGCAGCTTACATCTCCTGCTCTGTTGTTGCTCCAGAAGTAGATGAACATTCCTAAAGTCGCCAAAAAGTTGACAAAGACGACAGCGGTGAGGCCCCTGATTTGGCCCTTGGAGTGGCCTGTCCCCGGCCGGGGCTCCGTGCGGCTCCCCCGCGGCGGCACAGGCGGAGGCAGGCTGTTGTTGTACGTGTTGATCATGACGGTGGAGAAAAGCGTAGATGTGGCAGTCTGGGTTCGCCAAACGCCTCTGAAGTTCTCCCTCTCCTCGCGGCAGAGTATGAGCACAGATATACTTCCTTTGTCGTCTCCTCTCCACCTGACGTCACACTCACCATTGACTGGATGTAGACAGTCTTTCCTTGGGTCCTTTCCATATATCATCAAAAGTTGAAAACTTAAAATGAGACCTCAGCACATTTGGCTCCAAAAGCCATCAGATTACCATGGTTACCGAAATACACACTGAAACCGTCTTCAGGGTCATGCTGGTGTTACTTTCATAGGCCTACTTGGTTGATGTTACTGAAATTTATGCAAATCACATTTATTTACAAAACTGCTTCTGTCAGAGCCAGCTCGGCCTACGGGAGACGAGAGTCACAGTCACAGAGTACTCAACCGCTTTGTTGATCCAAAACCTTGGTCTGGATTTGTAGATTCTGGACCTGTACTTTCCATCTCTGGGAGACATGAGTGATCGATTAGCGAGCACAAAAGAGCTACAAAAAAAAAAATTAATGGAAGAAATACCTCTGGCATACATTATAGTTTGAATATATTTCTTATGAAACTGACGCGAGCAAGCTAGTTAGCAGCCAGATACCCTTTATCATGTGTATAATATAAATGAACTGCGATCAAGAGAATCTCCCCTAAGTCACCTGGACACCCAGGGCCGGTCTGTGAATGCAGCATCCTTACATTCCATTATCTTCACAAAAAAACCCTGCATCTGCTTATACAGTCTATCACTGAAGAGGCAACGTTTCAATTCTCTATTACATCAAAGAGGAAAACCGCATGAATGCTCTGGTGTCTGGCCTTTATAAAACATTTATAACACATTTATAACACATTACAAGGCTAAACTTGGAGAATAAGACCGATCTATGCGCCTGGTCCGACCAATAATATAACTGCGCCACTACATTCGTTATCTGTGTCATATACTGTAAGAATAGTTAGGTAGCATGTTGTCAGTGACACCCCCCGGCCATAAGCTAAGTCAGGGGTGGCCAATCTTGCCCGCAAAGGGCCGGTGTGTATGCAGGTTCTTGGGATAACCTGTAGGTCAGCTGTTCAAACCCAGGTGTTAGGACTCTTCAGCCAATCTGTCCTCTAATTAGTAATGTAATTAAGAAGCTGCATTGAAAACCTGCATACACACCGGCCCTTTGCGGATAAGACTGGCCACCCCTGAGCTAAATTATGGGTGAAAAAATGACTGAACTTAAAATCTGTGATTGGATACTAATACTGTGGGTGCTGTAATTAACTCATGCAGTTCAGGTAGCAAATTAGTTATTTTTATTTGTATTTGGGGAAAAATATTTTGCCTACTGTACAAAACAGAAAAGATGTAATGTAGTTTGTTTGTTTATTTATTTATTTTGAATCCTCAGCTCATCAAGTAAAAGTGATCTGCGGTTAATTCTTGGAATACTGACGAGGTAATGCATTTTCCAAGCATGGTTTCATAAAGTAAATGCATTGTACATTTAAACATTTGCATGAAGTAATTGCAAAGACATCGGACGTTAAGCTAACGGGAACAGTAACAGAACATAACTGAGTCAGGAATTCGCGAGAATTTCGGCTCTGCGTTGCCGTTCGCGCCACGCTTGCCCACGCCTTTCACTCTAAAGTCCGAAAGCACTGCGTGGCTGGAAACGCCGTCCAGTCCTGCGTCACCCTGCTGGAAAAGCGGCGTGTATGGGATGGATGGATGGACATCGTACATGTTCAAGATCAGGCCTTTGCTTCCATAACCATGTCAGTAGTCAAAGTGCTTCAACATTTTCCAAATGGAAAACTTAACAGCCCTCAGTACGAGTGACATGCAAGCTCCTTTGGTTGTTTGACCTGGGATCGAAACATAAGCATATAAACAACTTTGTTTCTTTAGAAAGTGTCTTTGTAGTTCCTCGAGGGGAACTATCACTCTTAGGAAAGCCTTCGACACAAAGCATTCCTATTCCTCTTCTCATAAAAGCTGTAGTCTTCTCTTCTCTTTCTTGGACTTTTTGTAAGTCCATTTCTCTTGCGAGAAAGTATGACTCTGCTTCCTTACATGTCGGCATTTTGATGTGAAACCACTGCTAGTTAACGCTTTTGTAGAAATGGCACATTTATTATAACTAGTTAGGTCGTCAGTAAACTGCGCCTCTCGTTCTTGGTTTTCACTACCCAACTACTGACTTGATCTACGAATTCACATGAGGGAAGTAGGCATCTGAAGACCATACTGTGGTTATGTTTAGTTAGTGGGCTGGTTGTGGTATGACACAAAAGACTGTAACTGCTTGCAGGTGTAATGCTTCTGAGTAATATCTAGTGTTTTAAATATTAAACCCATCTTTCAGTGTCAGAAGTAAAACACCCTTGTGTGTTCCACTAATAAAAACACTGGAGTTTTGCGTGCTGTCCTGCGCATTCCAGTGAGAATATTATTACTGAGTCCAATATTAGAATTTCACATATATTGTTTCCAAAATTCATTTATGGTTTGCTACCAGATCCCGATTAAGTCTAACCTACATTTCCTCTGATGTGCATGGAGATTTTTAAAGACATAAGGGTGTTACGTAAAATCAGTTCATCCCTAATGTTTCCAAATTGTTTTGTAACACCTGGGTTTGAACAGCTGACCTACAGGTTACCCCATAAACCTGCATAAACAGCGGCCCTTTGCGGGTAAAGTGTAGGAATTAACATGTCAGAAATGACCTCGGGTGAGTTTCCCAAAGCCTTAACGCTACGTCATCCTTAAGTTCTGCGTTAAAAAATAGAATTTACGAATGACATAACGTTAAGGCTTTTTAAGGAAACTCACCCCTGATCTCTGGACCACTTCTCTGGTATAAAAAATTATTTCAGCCCTAAATAAACATTGTGTTTTGTTTTGCCACAGATTCTAATGAAAACAGTATGTGCTGTAGAACTTCTACTGAGGCTTTCTTCTCGGAGTAACTGGGGTGCAGTGCCGATATATTACCAGCCATGGCAATTAGGGAGGCCGAGCTATTGAAGAATGGCAACTTCAGGGCTATTGAGTCCACATCAGCACCGCAGCCGGCGAATCACCATGAGCTTCTCACCCCACTACCAAAGCCAATTCAACCAACTGCACAATTAATTGAAAATATCACTTTCTTTTATGGAGGACCGGCTTCAAGCTGCAATAAGAACAAAGGTACCATCTGCTGGAAATACTTGGTACTGCAATGAACACACCAGCTTTTCAAAAGCATAGCAAGGCCAACCGACATGCATCATTAAATTTGTACTGTTCTTCATACTGTACATTGCAAATCACAGTCTGAGAAATAAACCAAGTTTCATCATATTACAGTGAAATATTGTGCCTGGGAGAGTCCCTCAGTCGTGCACAGAAGTTACACAAGGCTACCAGGATGTCATTTCCCTTCGCTTGACACACGTGCATAAGTCTCTTAGCAGGCATGACCAGCTGCAAATAAAAACTAATTCACTGCTAGGAAGCGTGTGAGTAGTGATCCATTAAGTAGTTGGTCATTTCAAATGTTCTCTCACACATGCAAAATGGTCCATTTTCCATGACGTGGCCTAGTAGACTGACTGAGATGTCAGTAGATGTGGACAGGACCCCCTCGCCTTTCTGGGCAGCCCTCATGAAGGCTGTTGGAGGCCCTGTTGGGTCTTTATCTTGTGTGGCCTTCATCAGTGGTTTAGCTACACTGCGGGGGGGAGGGGGGTGGGGCTGTATGGATGGACTGAGTCTCAGCCAAACGCCACAGGAAGCCCACAAAACAACTGTAAACCTCGCATAGCAACTGCCGTTTCCATTACGCCTAATGGTACTTCAGGTACTCCGTAGTGCATGATTGTGTCTATATCTGTGTGTCCTAGATAGATGTCCAAACCACCTCAGCTGGCTCCTTTCAATGCAGAGCAATAGCTGCACTTTGAGCCCCTCCCAATATCCGAGTTCCTCACCTCTTTCTCTAAGGCTGAACCCGGACATCCTGTCAACGAAGATCTATTCAGAGCTTGTGGCCAGTGGTTAAGATGGGAACATCGACAGAAATTGATAACTTCACCTTTTAATTCAGCTCCTCTTCACCACGACAGACTGCCACGATACCTGCATAGCTTCTAATGCTGCACCAATCTGCCAGTCGATCTCCCACTCCATTCTTCCCTCACTTGTGAACAAGAACCCCACATATTTGAACCCCTCTACTTAAGGAACTGAGTCATCCTGAGCCTTAAAGGCACAGTCCACCCTTTTCCGGTTGACTATCATGGCCTTAGACTTGGAGATGCCGATCCCCGGCACTTCAAATTCAGCTGCACACTGCCCTAGTGCATGATGGAGGTCACAGATTGATAAAGTACCACATCATCTGCAAAAAGCAAAGGTGCAATCCAGTGGTCACTGGAATGGATTCCTTCCACCCCTTAGCTGTGCCTAGACATTTTGCCATAAATGAATATAAACTTCATGAACAGAATCAGGGACAAAGGGTAGCCTGGTGGAGCCCAACACTCACTAGGAACGAGTCAGACTTCCTGCTGGCAATGTGAACCAAGCCCTCACTCTAGGTACACAGGGATCTGATGGCCCACAGCAGTAGGCCTGACACAGCATATGCCTAAAACACCTCCCAAAAGACCCCCAGACGGACTCAGTCAAATGCCTTCTCTAAGTCCACAAAATAGATGTGAATCTCCCTGGTATCCTTATGAGGGTGAGGAGCTGGTCCAATGTTCCACAACCAGGACAAAATGTTACATTGCACACTCTTACATTGCACACTCTGATACATTCCACACTCTGTTACATTTCAAACTCTGTTACATTGCACACCTTGTTATTTGCACACTTTGTTACATTGCACACCTTGTTATTTGCACACTCTGATACATTGCACACTCTGTTACATTGCACACCTTGTTATTTGCACACTTTGTTACATTGCACACCTTGTTATTTGCACACTCTGATACA
>JAABNY020007170.1:0-10944 GCA_015164015.2 Brevimyrus niger
GCTTGGCTGCATTGCCGCCCGCCCCCCCCCGGTGACTGAGATCCCCCGCACCCCCCCCCCTGCCCCCCGTGCCTCCGTCAGGTGTGTCCGTGGACCTGGTGTGCCAGCATGCCGGCCGCTGCCTGGACACGGGCAACACCCACCGCTGCCAGTGCCAGCCGGGCTACGTGGGCAGCTACTGCGAGAAGGAGGTGGACGAGTGTCTGTCGAACCCGTGCCGCAATGGGGCCACCTGTGTGGACTATCAGGGGGCCTATGAGTGCCAGGTATCAGTCTCGACCCCCCCCCTCCCCCCCCCCCCACCCGCCACCACCTCCCCCCCCCCCCCCCCCCCCAGTAGGCGCTCTCGTCGTCCGCCGCCACCGTGAGGCCCCCTCTGTCCCCTCTGCCGCAGTTCAAGCCCGGCTTCCAGGGGGTCAACTGTCAGTACGACGTGGACGAGTGCCAGTCTCATCCCTGCCTGCACGGAGGGACGTGCATCAACCTGGAGAACGGCTTCTCCTGCTCATGCCCACCGGGCACTCACGGTGAGTGGCGCGCGCCTCTGCGTACGCGTGTCCCCCGCGGCGGCGTCCGTCTGACCGCCCTGCCGCTGACCGCAAACAGGCGACCGCTGTGAGGAGGACGTCGACGACTGTGCGCCGGAGCCGGGCTCGTCGCGGCCCCGTTGCCTGAACGGAGGTCAGTGCGTGGACGGCGTGGGCCGCTTCCACTGCTCCTGCCCCTCGGGCTTCGCCGGTGAGCGCTGCGAGGGCGACGTCAACGAGTGCCTGTCTGCGCCCTGCCGTGCCCCTGGCAGCCTGGACTGTATCCAGCTGGCTAATGACTACCAGTGCCGCTGCCAGCTGGGCTACACAGGTACCCGCATCCGGGGGTTCACCCACTCCTCAGGGGGGGGGGACGCCATGCGGAGCATGACCCTGTCCACGCTGGTCAGCTTGTGTGTCTGTGGGTGTTTGTTCCAAACCTCTTTAAAAAGTACACAGTTTACATGCCTGTGTTTAGCAAATGCTTGACTGTTTTTTATAGGCCATGTAAAGTACTGTACCTGAGTTCGGCGCTGCCACAACCAACAAGACTAGCAAGGGTCTCATTTGTAAGCCGGATGTTTACTGGACCCCTCTGCTGGGCCGGGTCCGGCCTGATAAAAGTGCCCCTCTGTCCCTCCCCAGGACGGCACTGTGAGTCCATGGTGGATCTGTGCAGATCCAGGCCGTGTCACAACGGGGGTATCTGCTCCATGAACGCCAGCTCCATGCACGGATACAGCTGCACCTGCCAGCCGGTACGCTCCCTACTGCAGAGGCGGCCGCGCAGTGAAACGCCCTTCTCCTGTCTGCGTGTGCGTGTGCGTGTGCATGCGTGCGGATAGTACATTGTGGGGACCAAATGTTCCGACAATGTCACGAAAACTCTATATATAATTCTATAAAAATCTGTGACTGCAGTCGATACTAAAAATGCCGAAAGTCCTTTATTATGTTTTGGTTACTTATGGATAAATAAGGATTGGGCTGAGTGGGGGTTAGGGTCGTCATTGCTGGGATTAGGGTTTTTCCCATAGAAATGAATGGATGGTCCCCACAAAGATATAAACACAGACGTGTGTGTGTGTGTGTGTGTGTGTGTGACCTGAGCCGTGCTGTACACCCTAACTGCTCTCCTTACAATCTCACCTTTCATTCTTGTCCTCACGCTGACATCAGAGAGGGGTGAGGCAGCTCAGCCCAGGTATGACCTCAGGGGAGGGACAGTGTGAAAGGCGGCGTCTGTGCAGTGTGGCGTCCTCGCACGAGGACAGCTGCCCCCGCCGTGCGCGACAGTCACCATTCCCTCTCGCCCCGCTCAGGGTTTCTCGGGGTTCAACTGCGGGGACCATGAGGGCTCGGGCTGCACCAGCCTGCATTGCCAGAATGGCGGCCGCTGCCAAGAAGCGGCTGGCAAGCGTCCGCAGTGCCACTGCCCGCCTGGCTTCGGGGGCCAGCGCTGTGAGACGGCACTGAGCTGCCCGGCCATGTTCTGCCTGAACGGGGGCACCTGCGAGGCGGAGCTGCACTCCGGGGGTCGCCCCTCCTGCCGCTGCCCCGCCCCCTTCTCCGGCCGGCAGTGCGAGACGCGCAGCCCCACGCTGCCCCCCGACCCTGAGATGGGGTGCCCGTACCCTGAGTGCCAGGCAGGCGACCACGTGTGCGAGCAGCAGTGCAACCGGCCCGAGTGCATGTGGGACGGCGGCGACTGCTCGCTGAACTGGAAGAAGTCATGGGAGAAATGCGCTACTCGCATGCTCTGCTGGCAGCTCTTCCACAACGGCCGCTGCGACCCCGAATGCGACAACCCCGAGTGCCTCTTCGACAGCTTCGAGTGCCAGCCGCCGCCCTCCCTCTGCAAGTAGGTGGCGCTGCCGCGTGGCTCGCGCACCGCCCCCCCGGCGGGTAGCGACACGGCTGACCCCCCCCCTCCCGCACCTCTCCTAGGTACGACAAGTACTGCGCCGATCACTACGCCAACGGCCACTGCAACCAGGGCTGCAACACGGAGGAGTGCGGCTGGGACGGGCTGGACTGCGATCCAGACGCCCCGCCGCAGGTGGCGGACGGCACGCTCGTGGTGGTGGTCCTGCTGCTGCCGGACGAGCTGTTGGGAGACCTGCACGGGTTCCTGCGCTCGCTGGGCACGTTGCTGCACACTAACGTGCGCGTCAAGCTGGATAATCAACAGAAGCCCATGATCTACCCCTACTATAGCCTAGAGAGCGACGGCCCCGGCGGAGGGGCGGGCCTATCCAGAGGCAGGGGCAAGCGGGAACTGGGCGAGAAGGAGGTCATCGGGTAAGGCCGTCCGGAGCGCATCGCATGACGTAGATTGGCGTGTCCCATTCGTGTTGGGTGCCATGTGAGGTGACGGCTGTCGTCCCGGCACCTCAGGTCCAAGGCCTACCTGGAAATCGACAACCGCCAGTGTTCCCAGAACTCGAAGCACTGCTTTACCAGCACGGAACTGGCAGCCTCATACATCGCCGCCGAATATCTGAAGAAAGAGCTTCCCTACCCAGTCATCTCCGTGGACAGTAAGCAGTCTCGCGCCCTCCGTGACGAGAAGCATTCGCGCGTGCTTCTGAGCGAGTTGTTCGCCGTCGATTTCACGATCGTGTACCAAAGGCGGCTTTGCGGCAGTGTCTGAGGCACATGTGAACACCCCACCGCTCCTGTTGCCCAGGTAAGCCCGGCGGTGGTACGACTAACCCTAGCCTGATGTACGTGGTGGGCGTGGCCGTCTTCATCATCCTCCTCATCCTGGTGCTGGGGGTGCTGGTGGCCAAGCGCAAGCGCAAGCACGGCGTCCTTTGGCTGCCCGACGGCTTCATCACCAAGAAGGACGGCAAGCGCCGCGAGCCCGTGGGCCAGGATGACTTCGGCTTGAAGTAAGTGTGGCCTTGAAACGCCTCACCCCAGATGGCGGCGGTTGTGGATCATCTAACTGCCCCCTCCCTCGCAGGAACATGGTGAAGCCGCAGGATGGAGGGATGATGGACACCAACCAGAACAAGGGGTGGCTTGAAGAGGGCCTACCAGCGAAGAAGGCGAGGGTGAGGAAGATGGCGTGGCGCGACGGGGGAGGGGGGAGCCCGCCCGCCCAGGATCTGCCTCTCACGGTTGGTTCTGACTCCTCAGACGGAGGGCAAGCCTCTCCTACCCGTGGGGGTGGACGGAGGCGTGGACCGGCGGGAGTGGACACTGCAGCACCACAAGGCGGCCGACATCACGCTGACGCCCCCCCAGGCCGACCTCGACATGGACTGTCTGGACGTCAACGTCAAGGGCCCAGGTAGCAGGCCAGAAGTGTGCAGGAGCGCAGCACTGCCCAGTGTTTGTGGCGCAGGCCCACGCTGTGCTTCATAAGGCAGATCCCGGGGAATCAGGGCTGCGATTGTCACTTATCAGGTTAAATGTTACCATGGTAGCCTCTGTATAAACGCTGACTCTGAACGTGTGAATGTAGGGCGGGAGGCCCGAGCGGAAGAGCGTCATTCTTGTGGCTTTGGCGTTTTCAGATGGGTTCACCCCCCTCATGCTGGCCTCCCTGCGTAGCGGGGGCGCGGCGGACTGTAGCAGCCTGACCGGCGAGGAGGAGGAGGAGAGCGGGCTGGACGAGCCGGGGGCCAGCGTCATCGGTGACCTCATCGCCCAGGGCGCCACGCTGTTGGCGCAGACCGACCGCACGGGCGAGACCGCGCTGCACCTGGCCGCCCGCTACGCCCGCGCCGACGCCGCGAAGAGGCTGCTGGATGCCGGGGCGGACCCCAACGCGCACGACAACATGGGTCGCACCCCCCTGCATGCTGCAGTCTCTGCTGACGCGCAGGGTGTCTTCCAGGTCAGCGGGGCATGCCGCCGTACCGTGACGAACCAAACAGGCCAGCTATAATCACTGCTTTGACTCCTCCTCGTTGACTCCAACGAGTCACATACGAGTCTCAGGGCCGATTCGCTGATGTGGGATATTCGAAAGGAGTGTGGGACGTTGCGGCCATGGCAACTCGTCACTGAAGCCCGCTTCGGTCCCCGCAGATCCTGATCCGGAACCGCGCCACGGACTTGGACGCGCGCATGAACGACGGCACCACGCCGCTGATCCTGGCGGCGCGCCTGGCCGTGGAGGGCATGGTGGAGGAGCTCGTACACTGCCACGCTGACGTCAACGCGGTCGACGACCACGGTGAGCCTCCACCAGACCAGGGGCCTTTAGCTGCCCACCGTCTCATCAGTCCGGGCGTGGACTGGCCATCGGGGAAAACGGGAAATAAGCCAGTGTGCCAGTCCAGTGAGGTTGATGGCAAAATATCCCCCCTGGTGGGCAGCGAAATATCAAGTTGGGGTCATTTGAAAACAAAATCCAAGGCTGCATTTTGTCGCCAGTCAGCCCCTGCATCAGTCTGATCATGTGCAGCTGCCTGCGTTTATGTTCCCAGACATGCGCTGATGGTTCTGCCCCCTCTTCCTCCCCAGGTAAATCTGCTCTGCACTGGGCTGCAGCCGTCAACAATGTGGAGGCCACTCTGGTGCTCCTGAAGAACGGAGCCAACCGGGACATGCAGGACAACAAGGTGCGAGCCCCCACCCCCTCCACTTACTGCCCGGGCTGCCCTTCCCCCCAATTCGCCCCTGCCCCTTGCTCACTTGCTCTCCTCGTTCTATCGTAACTGTCCCGTCTTGTCTTGTCTGGCAGGAGGAGACGCCCCTATTCCTGGCCGCACGGGAGGGCAGCTTCGAAGCGGCTCAGGTGCTGCTGGACCACTACTCTAACCGGGACATTACGGACCACCTGGACCGGCTGCCCCGGGACACCGCGCAGGAGCGCATGCACCATGACATCGTGCGCCTGTTGGACCAGTACAACCTGGTGCAGAGTCCTCACGGCGGCCAGGCTCACGTGGGTGCGGGCGGGGCCCACTCCACCCTGGGCTGCGGCCCCGGCGTGGGCTTCGTGGGCATGCGGGCCGGACCCCAGAGCAAGAAGAGCCGGCGTGGGGGGGCCAAGGCGGCCGGAGCCGGGACCGGAGGCGGGGTGGCCAAGGAGCTGAAGGATGTGAAGGCCAAGCGCAGGAAGAAACCGGCGGGGGGGGAGATGCCCTCCACGGGGCCGGCCGGGGGCGGGGCAGGGGGTGCTGCCGGGGGCGGGGCAGGCAATGCCAAGGCAGCCAATGGGGGCCTCTCTGAGAGCTCGGTCACCCTGTCGCCTATCGACTCCCTGGAGTCGCCGCACTCGTTTGCCGGAGACGCCGCCGGCGTGAGCAGCAGCACGGCAGCCTCCCCCCCCCTGCTGTCCAGCCCCTCGGCGCGGCCGCTGCTGCCCCCCGTCAGCCACATGCTGGGCCAGCAGCATGCCTGGGCGGGGCTCGCCAAGCAGGGCTACGGCCTGCTCCCGCACGCGCTGGGCGCGCCGCACCCCTCCGCCGGCATGCTGGGCCCCATGAACGTCACCATGAGCCGGGAGCAGCTCCCCCCCATAGTCACCTTCCAGATGATGGCGCCGGGCGCCGGTCAGGCCATGCTGAAGCAGTCGCAGCTGGGCCAGCTGCAGGGCCAGGTGCAGCCGCACTCCCAGGCTCTCCCCCCTCATCTGCAGTGTGCGCCGGGCATGATGTACCAGATGCCGGACGTGGGTCTCGCGCGGCCCCTGTCCCACACCCTGCCCCACCCCCACAGCCACTCTGTCGCCCACAGCAACGGCCTTGGCGACCCCCAGCCTCGTCAGCTGCCTCCCTACCACACCATGCAGAGTCCTGTGGATAAATACCCGACGCCCCCCTCCCAGCACAGCTGTGCCACAGCCAGCTCTGAGGGCACGACCCCAGGGCACCCGGCTCACCCCCCCAATGAGCACCCCTATCTCACCCCGTCCCCGGAGTCGCCCGACCCCTGGTCATCGTCCTCCCCCCACTCCAACTCGGACTGGTCTGATGTAACGACCAGCCCCACGCCTCTGGGGAGCCTGCACGCACTGCCCCCGTCCCGGCACACACACATTCCGGAGCAAGCGCCACGGCAACCACAAGCGCAGCAGATGCAGGCGCAACAGCCCCAACACAGCGGCATGCAAGTCTATGCATAGGCTCTGACCTTTGACCTCTTCCTTATGTCCATATCCTCACTTAAGACTGCTGGCGGACGGCGATCTGCTCTGTCCCCCTTGACGTTACACATCTGGGTCGTTTTCCCTTCTCTCACTACATCTCAAGCGTCTCCTCCTGCTCCTTCAGTCCTCCATACTTTACGCTTTTCCATAGTAGCTATTTAGTCCCGAAGTGTCATCGGACCGTCAGCGAAAAGCCTTCACTCACTGCCATGGCTTTCATACGTGAGGATCTACGGTATCACTGTTCTCTGTCCTGTTCGTGTTCCTGCGCATCATGCGGACTGAGCTCATCTTCCGAGATTCACAGGGAGCTATTTCATGTTGCACTTTGCAGTGGGGTAACATCTGCTGACCGGAGCTTCATCAGTCATGAACAGACAGCGATGTTCTGCCGGGGAGACGGATGGAAACGGGTGGAGGAACGGAGGACAGACGATGTTTTCCAGTCAATGGACTTTTTGCCATAATACATTAATATTTTCTCTTTCTTTTGAAGGATAAATCTTTATGTAAATTTCAATTTGTCTTCGCTCCTCATCCCTATGCAGTTTTTTCATAGAGTAACGTTACATTTTTTTCTTGTTAGTATGTTAACTTAATTCTGGGTTTCTCCACCTGTAAAACTTGTGATAAGCTGTATTTTTTTTTTTTCATTTCTAAACCAAAAATAATGGTATGTCGATGGGTGGTTTTTGGTTATGATGTTGTGAAGCCTTGGTTAATGTTGTTAAGAAGCCCCCTGTTCAGCTCAGTGGGTTACAAGGCGCACAGCCTGATGCGTACAAGATCGCCCTGGTTTCTTTGGGCTTCTACTTAAACCTGTGGTGCAAGAGGTGATTTTTAAATTTTTTTTTAATGTACATTGTTTATATTGCTCTCTGAACTAACTGGTATTCTTCTATCTGAAATGGAGGCAGGGTGTCAGGGTGCAGTGTCAGATGGGGGGGGGGGACAGTCTGTTATTGAGAAACACAAGTTGAGACTGATGGTTGAGACAGAAGCTGGCAGGCAGTGGTGAAGCGGCGTCTTCAGGTGGGTTTCTTGCGCGTTGAGAGTTTGGAGCTCACTGTGTCGCAGCATTACGAGGCCCTCGTGAGTCTTACCAGGCTATAGTGACCTAGAATAGGTCACTAGTGGTGACACCACACTGACGCACATTGGACAGGAGTGTGGCCTCACGCTGCCCCCTCCTGTCCTCGTCTTTCTTACTCAGTGACGATGTCATCGTTGTTGCCTTTCCTTAAATACTGTTTTATATTGTGCCTGCTTTCATCAGTGTAACTGGCCGTTTTTTTTTGTTTCCCTTTTTTTTTGTTGTTACTTTTAAATAGCAATTATTCACTTTCTCTTAATTGCAATCAAATGTTTTGTGCCTTTTTAAATTTTGATGCAATTTAAGATCCACATTGAATATGTGTGAGATGTGTTTATATTGTAGTATTTGTTCCTCGTGAGCTTAGCTTTTCTCTCCCTCTCTCGCTGTCATACAGACAATCAGTGAGCGTCTCTTACAAAGCTGCGTCTGAACGGTACCGGGTTTTTTAACATTTACAAATGTTACTGTAATTGGCTTTTTAAAGTAGAATGGGGGAAACCTGTCACCTGTGGTGCATTTATGTATTATTTTGTCAGTGTTTGACTTTTTTCTGGACCAGCAGATGAGCAGATAAATTGATGAGCCCCGCTTAGATGTAAAATATTTATCTGTGATGAAGCATGATTAAGGTATACGGAGGAAACCGGTGATTTACCTGGTTTACTGGTACCTGTATTATTAGATGGTACCAGTGGGACTAGAACACGTCGGATTCCTCATCACGGAATCCAAAGTTGCATCATTTGCGTCATTTACCCTTTTATGGCTCAACTTTTACATGCAGCGTTGCCTCACTAGCTTTTAGTTTGGCTCTGGCTGTCTTGTGCCACACTTGCTTGTTGCTTGTTTTCTGGAATGTTTTACATGATTTTTTTTTGTTTCTCATCGATTGCCTGCAAATGCTACAGCAGCGTCACGCGTGACCAGCGTGGTCTGTCGACGAGTGTGGTCTGTCGAGTGTGGTCTGTCGACGAGAACGCGCAAAGGCGCCGGAGAGACTGTTGATTGCACTCGTTTTGCTGTCGACGTGTCATTGTGCATTGAAATGTTCTGTCCTTTAAACATTTCCGTTCAGTAGCACTTAGCCCTCACTATCGTGCGGTTTATAGTCAGGCTTGTCTTTCGGTGTGTATGTCTGTCTGCGCGTGTGCGCCCGCCCGCCCGCGCGTCCGTCTTTGCGTGTCTTGGCGGTATGGCCGTATAATCCTGCCTATGTAATAGTCACCCAGTCAGCAGTGATTATGAGCCTCTCTCTTTCACCTAAGTGCTCCTTATAAGGTTATTTTAACATACTGTATATAAACCATATTACCATGTTACATGAAGAATGTTTGTTTTTGTTTTTTTTTCTTATGTTTGTACACCTTAGAAGGAAACTTGTAACTCGTGAATAAGGAACAAAAGTTTAATTCCCAAGGCAGGAAAGTGATTGCGTTGAAATGCATCAATAAAGAACCTTTTCTGTCAAAACACCTTTTCATCCTCAGTGCTTGAACACGAGTCTCGTCTTAACCCCATTAGTATCTAATACCTAATTAGACTTATGTTGAGAATGAAGTGCATATACAGTTCGGTGGAGTAACACGGTATTGGCAGGATGGTGAAGGACATGACGCGTTACACCTGAAGAGGGCAGTATAGGACATGATAAATCATAATTAGATCCTCCCCCTCGCACTCCAGTTTCCCTCAAATGTGGTAAATAATGTATCGTCGGGTTTGTTAAACATGAACATTCATTCATCATTCATCGAGGAAGCACACACGTGTAAACACAAAATAGGAGGGGACCGCAGCCACCATGCCATCACAGAGATGCTGTCGCTCACTTGACTTACTTAACGGGGTTAATGTTTGCACCCGCCGGAGGCTGCGGGCTCTTTACGTACCTAGGGAGCTTCAAGCATTCAGAGCATGGATCGCTCGGCCAGCAGGCGTCACTAATGAGCAAGGCAGTACCTTTTAAAGGGTTAAATCGAAGATCTGGCGAATTTGGATGAACCTGGAATTAGGCCGGATATACGGATTCGAGGGAATCTGACGTGAGCCGGCAGGTGATGTAGAGCTATGAGGCATGGTACACGTTCGAGAGCATGGGCGAGTGGGTGAGTAGGCGTAGGATTCAAGGCTGAGTTCTGTACATTCAAGCAAACGAGTGAATCAGGTAACCCCTGAGGGTAGCAAAGAGAAACGCAAAATAAGACAAGACAGGTAATATATGAGTAATACGTACAAGTAAGGCAATAAATATATGCAAAAATACAAATGTCATAAATCGTTTGTGGTGTGAGGGTTATGTGTGAGAGTTCTTTACTGCCCGGTTGAGCCTTGTCCCAGCCGGCAGTGCGGCCCCTCGCTAATGGTGTCCAGGGTGTGATGCTTCACGTGATAATCCGACCGTCTTCATTCGCTTCAGAGACCCCTGGTGTCTGCGGGGGGAGTAAAAACTAACGGTTACAGGGAGGCCGACTCTCACGCATCTGGCGTTACACTCTGCTTTTCAGACTCCTGTGCTCAGACAAGAAATCTTACGGCGAATATGTAAATATGTGATATGTGATTATATATTTAAAAACTAAAATTAGTTGCATCAAAAGCATCGGGGTGGTTTGCAAAACCTATTTTCAAGGTAATGAAGCTTCCATATGTGTGCATATGTGTGCGGACAGTCTCGAATATCTCACGCCAACCTGTGCCGTGTTATGTGCTGTGTAACATAATGCTTCATTATATCAGAAATATTACTGGTTACTGCTTGAAACATCAAGAGTGATAAACGGGTTACTGTAGCAAACATCATTAATAGATTAATTATTCATAAAACGTTAGGAGCAGATTCGTCAAAGAATGTTTTTAAGTCCGTTGCCTCACACCTCTGGGTCCAGCGTGTCTCCATCGTGGCCCCGTGTGTGTGGAGCTTGCATGTTCTCCCCGCGTCACTGTGGGGTTTCCTCTGGATACTCTGGTTTTCCCCCCCACAGTCCAGAAACTTGCTGAGGTTATTTGGAGTTGCCAAATTGCCCGTAGGTGTGCCCCGTGTGAGTGAACGGTGTGTGAGTGTGCCCTGCGGTCGGTTGGCGCCCCATCCTGGGTTGCTCCCTGCCTTGTGCCTATAGCCTCTGGGAGAGACTCTTGACCCCCCCCCCCCCCCCCCCCCCCCCCCCCCCCCCGGCCAAAGGGCTTCCAAAAAATAAATGTGAGGATTTTTGGGG
>JAABNY020007170.1:10954-24051 GCA_015164015.2 Brevimyrus niger
TCCCGGCCTTGTGCCGATAGCCCCCGGGAGGGGCTTTGGACCCCCCCCCCCCCGCCCCTGTGACCTTGCATAGGACAAGTGGTTTCAAAAAATTGATGGATGGATTTGTTGGAAAGTGACACAAAGCAGCACTCCGAGTGTCCACAGTGTAGTCTGTCAGAGCCGTCAATTAAACTGCCGTCTCATTGACTCACTGATCTCTGCCATCAATGGGGAAGCCATTGTGAATGCAGCCTGGATTCAGTGACTTGTGCATTTTAGATTGTATTTATCTGTCCGATGTCTTTATTATTATTTTTATTATTGAGACTTTTTTGATACCCGCGGGGTCCACGAAGAACAGCCACCCATAGCAGCAGGCAGAGAGCTGGGGGTTAAGGGCCCTGCTGAAAGACCCAAGCGTGTGCTGAGGCTGGACTCAAACCAGCAACCTTCTGATCACAGGCACAGGGGCTTAGCCCATTGAGCCACACACTGTCTCCCCGCTCACAAAATGATGTACATTTCTGAGAGAGCAGGGTCAGACCGTCCCTGGAGGCTAAGAGTCTTAACTCAAGTGCTCACTGGTGAAGTCAATCTGCTAGCACTGGGATTAGAGCCAGTGACCTTCTGATTACAGACGCCATCCCCAGACCATGTCTTGACCAGGGTAATATACCCATGTATCTGCATGGGAAGGAGGTTTCTTTTACTTGACATTACAATACTTGTGCACGTTATCTTCTGTTTCACAGCCGGTGCCACCTAGTGTTCAGGTTCACAGCTGCAATGGAAATGCTCCAGACTGAAATGTTCAGCGGGCCAGACTCGGCAAGATGACTGAGCTCAGGGCATGAGCTGCAAGCATTCCCATTGGCTGGCGATCCTATGAGACATCCGCTGGGCTGTCCAACGAGGGAAAGGTCACTGAGGCATGGAACAGCAACGGCAGTGCACAGTGTGACCTTCTGCCGGTGTGTTCTGATGTGCGTTCCAGGAAAGGGGGGGGGGGGGTGTCAGAGGGGGGAGCATGGTTAATTAGATATGGGACTTGCAGTAAGTTACACTGTTACATGTTTTGCTGTGGTTTAGAGTTCAGTTGCGAAGAAACATTACTTTGTTTTGGTATATTTGATTTCGCACCGTAAAAATTTGAGTCGATACTGATGTTCCTCTTCTGGTTCCGATTTGCATGCATGTGCCTGCCAGCTAACCAGCGAACCAGCTAACCAGCGGACCAGTTAACCAGATTCACCTCATGTCGCATGTTAGAAGGAACTTCATAATACTAACTCACCAGCATGTACTTCAAGAACATCCAGCTGAGCTGAGCGTCTGGGTCGGACACGTCTAGCAGGGTGCTGTGATGTTCTCACCGTCTCTTGTTTTCTGACTTAATTACCCAGCCTGTCAGGCACCAGACAACATGCTGCTTGAGGACAGACTAGCAAAACCTGTTCTGGTTTCACCTGAGTTACTGTAGCAAATTAAATCTCATGATTAGCTATTCAGCTGGATAGTGGCTGGATAGTGGTTTATCTGTCTCCCAAGGCGCTAAAATGTAAATGCATAGTGTTTCTGGCTAATATGATGTGATTTTCTGTGTGGTTTGTGGTGAGGAGATGGGGACTCAGGAGGCCTGCGGCCAGGAATTATGGGTAAAGGGCCGTGGGCGGCTAGCTAACTGCCCCCAGCTCTCTGACACATAACCTTTGGATAACGGAACCCAAAAATAACCTACAGCCTGCATCTGAAGCCATGGGAAGTGTTCCATAGAGGAACAGCGTGATTACCCGCAGACTGCTTACACAAGTTAGCCATGTAGCTGGCTTTTCCAATTTCACAATCATCCCTGTTCATTACATTGTGTGTGTGGGCATATGTATATTACATTGTGGGGACATTTTTTTCCATCCAAAAATCTTGTATTTTCTATGGTTAACTTATGGTTAAGGTTAAGGTTGGGTAGATTGTAATAGTTGGGATTGGGTCATGCCCAAATAAATGAATGGTGATCAAAGTAAAATGTCTATGCAAAGTTATAGATACCTAATCCGTGTGTGTGTGTGTGTGTGTGAGAGTGCTCACCCTCGTCTGTGTGTAATGGTGTTTCTTTTGTGCTGGGACTGGACTTACTGGTTTATGTATGATGGTGACAGGTTTTGCGTGGCAACAGGGTAGATCAGACTATGATAAATCCCCGTAGGGGCTGTAATGATGTACGATGTCCTGCAGACTGACACAGCAGGCACATAGCCAGTTAGTGAAATTATGGGTTTGAGCCCCGCCCCCCCCCCACAGTGAATCAAGGGGAATCCCCCCCTTTATTTCTGGCTACAGGCCTGAGCCGCCTGACACAGTGATGGTTTTTCACAGTGCGTCGCAATTCTCTTACAGTATAGATGTCTGTTAAGGAAGCTGCGAGGCCTTCAGTCGGGCTGGCATTAGGGAACTCCTCTCTCTCTCTCCCGCACTGGCCAGCAGGCGTCGCCTTCTAACACATGTGAGACTGGAGATTCCGGGGACATCCCTCCTTCGTGGGCCTCCTCGTTCCGCACGCATGCTGCCTGCTCCTCATGCACTCCTGCATATACGTCTTACCCCTGATGTTTGTGAAAACCTATGCATGTCTTAGCAAGTCAATCCTATGCACCTGAGTTCCGCTTATTGCACAAGGCTTATCTTATAGCACTGCACACTGCAGCACTTTCAGTCCATTTCTTCTTGCCCGGTACCCGCTGTGCTCATTCGCTGGCCAGTTTGTGCTCTTCCTGGGTTCTTAGAGGGCTGCTGATAGCTGCTGTCATCAGGTATGCAGACAGTTTCTTAAAGGCTGCTGCCATATCGCTCTCAGTCATCCTGTCCACCCTCGGCTCCTGTTTCAACCCAGGGCAACCGTGACTAGCAGGTAAAACCATCCACAGACTGCATGCTCAGACTGATTTACCCTAAGGGAGACCCCCTCTCTCTCTCTCCCTCTCTCTCTCTCCCCCTCTCTCTCTCTCTCTCTCTCTCTCTCACACACACACAATATACAGCCGTGGAAAATTAAGAGACCGCAGCGCAATTTTTTGTTTCTGGATGTGCATCTGTGAATAAATATCCGTTATTTTTGGTTCGCACGCCGCAGCCTGATTCTTCCCCATTTCTCATTAACGACGGGCTTCTTCCTTGCTTTATGGTGCTTCAGTCCTGCTTCCAGTGGCCCCTGATACGAACAGCCCTAGCAGTGCACATCACACCCGTACTTAGATGTGTCCCATTCCGTTTGAATGTCACTGGACGTCACCCTCCGATTCATGAGAAACCGCCGGATAAGTTAGCAGTCGTCCCTGACGTTAGACGGTTGCTTCTGCTCTTTACCTGGTTGGTTTCATGGTCGTTCTCCTGTTCTTATGTACTGCTGCCTTGGAACCTTTGAGCCTGGAAGCAGCCTGCCTTGCAGTGTAGCCTTCTGCCAACAGAACCAGGATTAAACCAGGTTTTACAAATGCAGATTTGTTTAGAGTTACAGAGTGGTCTGTTTATTTTTTTCCCACTGCTGTCTATGTATGTATGTATGTGTGTGTGTGTGTGTGTGTGTGTGTGTGTGTGTGTGTATATATATATATATATACATATATATACAGACACACGCCACACACACAGTTCCTTTTTTTTTGTAATATTTCTTTTTCTCCAACTTAGTCTGTAAAACAATGTCGAGCTGTTGTGTGATTCTTCATTGCCCTACAGGTGATATCAGGGTGTTAATGAATAGTAGCTTAAAGTCGTCACGTGACATGATTTTAGCGCCTCTCAAGTTCTCATGTGACCTCCTCCTAACATCTCCCTGCCTTCAAGTCAGGTCCGAAAAATTGTACATACGGGGCGAGACCGCGTGAATGCGACTACAAAGTCGTAAACCACTTGAACGCGCGTCATGTCGTAGTTTAGCAACTTCCGATCTTCTGAGTATGATTTGAAGGCGACATATCTCTCCCTCTCTCTGTCTATTTCTGGAGCTCCCTTTATTATTGTGGCCACATTCCTCTACAGGTATGATGACGATCCTTCCCCCCACCCACAGCTGTGCATTGAGCAAGAGGGGAGTGAAGGCTGAACAGGAAAGGTCAGGCGGAAGGTGCAGGAATTGAAGTCCTTAAGGGACATTAAATGTCGCGCCTGGGGAGACCTCGGCTGTCCGTGCTCTCCGTGCTAATCACCCGCTCCTCGGCTACGCGATGACGAGTAAGAAAAGACGCCAATGAGTGTATTTTACTTTGGTCTTTTATAAATCTGACTGATTTCTGGTCCGATTTTAGAGTCGGCTCTGGGGGATTTCTTTTCATCTTGTGTGTGCGTCTGTGCAGGTACACGCCCGTGACGCGTATCCCCCTACGGGTTTGTCAATTAACTAATTGGCTCAATCACCAGCCGCGCTCTGTTGACTGAACGTGGGCGATACCACTCGTCGCGCCAGGTCATTCCCTGGGAATGTGGCGGCATTCATGTCTGCAAAGACATTTCTCTTGCCTCTCTCTGACGTAAATGTGCTTTTTTTTTAGTGCAGTGCCATGTTGCCGGGAGACCCAAGTTTGCTAATTAGCATCCAT
The DNA here is from genome assembly GCA_015164015.2 of Brevimyrus niger. Lineage (NCBI taxonomy): Eukaryota > Metazoa > Chordata > Actinopteri > Osteoglossiformes > Mormyridae > Brevimyrus > Brevimyrus niger. The sequence continues at coordinate 15,529 of JAABNY020007170.1, forward strand.
GCTGCCTCCTGGCGTGTGCGTGAGTAGCGTGTCCAGCTGTAAGGTTTCCTCAAACACAACTAGCCGCTACTGCTCATTTTATTCTTTTATTGTTTTTGGAAACACTGCTTGCATGCAAAAAATACAATACAAGACCAAAGATTCCTTTGCCCCCCCGGTGCTTGGTCTCCCCCCAATCCCTGTGCAGGCTTCAATCCCGCTCTCCCCTCCCCCACGCCTGGTGCTGGGGGCTCGGTGTTCCGACACACCAATGCTAGAAAACGTGACTTATGGGAATCGGAATGGCATGGATGGTTGAAACTTGCTGAGGTGTCCGTGTGCGGGTAGTTGCGCGCGCGGGTAGATGGTCTCTATGTGGTCAACCTACTGTGCTTGTCTGTACATAAACCACAATGACATGAGTAGTTTTGGCTCGACCCTGCTGAGGAAAGCTGGGTACAGTGGTGTCCCTTTGACTTAGAAGGCCTGTATGGTTTTGCACCTAGACAATGAACAGTGTCAAAATTGCTCTCTGTCCATCAGATCCACCATCCTGCTTGCTCCATGTCCCAGACTCCCAGGTGGGACAGAGAGCAGGCTTTATCCTAAGATTGACCTGACTGTCCCCGTCTTAAATATGCTGGAAGTTTTAAGGCAGTTCCACGACTGTCTGAAGGATCCCATTCGCTCTCGGTGTCGAGAAGCATGCTTCACTGGAATACCAGACCCTTGAAGGCATTCCCGCGTGCGCTGCCGCCTATGGCGAGGGCTCCGTGGCCACCTGGCTACCAGCATATGCAGATGCGAGGTCACCTGGTGTCCCCTGCGTCCTCTTTGCCGGGACAGCTGGGCGCCCAGCCCCTGCCCCCTGACGGAGTGCTGTGTCATACAGCGTCACGTGGCGTGAATCCGGCACAGAGCGATCGGCGGCTCAGCCGAGGCACACTGTCTGTGCGTATGTGGTCCTACATGCAGCGTGTCATGGGATTTAAGGCAGATTCGACCTTCCTGTCTTACTCTTCCCACTTCCTCCGCTCCGATGTTCCTGTCCCCCGGCTCAAAGGTAATGGTTGGCATTTAAGGCGACACCCCACCTCTTGTCTGTGAGTCTCTGCAATGCTGTGGGTCTCCTAGTCAGGCTGTCCGTCGCACTACTTGGACGGGATGACCACAACGGGGGTTCCTCGCTTGGGCCTCCACATCAGCACCTGGGCGTCGTTGGCGTTGGGGCGGCCCAGGGCGTTGGGGGGAATGGGCTCCATGCGGGTCAGAACTCGGGGCTGGTCCTGTTGCGGACGACCGATCAATGCAGCCCGGGACCCGAGGGGCTTCGTGGGGTCCACAGCAATATCCACCCGCATGCGCCACTTGACCGTCTGCAGAATGATCTTCTCCTTGGTGCCGGTGTGGAGGGCCACCAGCCACGTGGTGAAGCTCTGGTCCCTCTTGATGCGCGTCAGCAGGGGCACGTTGTTGTCGCTGACGGGCACGGCCCACGTCACGCTGGGGTAGAAGTTGTCGTTCATGCTGACGGTGAAGCGGGAGGGCTTGGAGGTGGGCCCCGCCAACGTCACCGTCTCCGTGGTGTTGCCGTACCAGGGATAGCTGACGCCATCCGAGTCGCTGATGGCTTTGACCTGGCCCTCGCGCAGCTCTGGGAGCTCCCAGCTCGACCTAGAAGGAGCGGAAGGAGGTCAGAAGGAGGTTCCGTTCAGACCGAGCAAGCCAATCAAAACGAGACAGGTGACAAGCTGTGAAATTGACAAGGAAGGGCAAATCTAGAGCTGTAGGGTGACCGGATAATGCATGTTAGAGAGGACACCATGGACTAAAACAGGGCATTTCAATTAAAAGGACCTAGATTTCACATTAGCAATGAGTTGCTGTGTGCTGATTGGTCAGTCTCCTATAATCATGCGCGTGTCACTAATGTTAATGTGAAACAGCTGGATGAGTCTTTAAATCAAGGAAACAAACCAGTAAAAGCACAAGAAGAGTCGAACCAATTAGCTGTAACAATGAGCGTCACCTGCTGGCTGGCCATAGTAACATGATTTGTCGGCCAGAGGCTGTTCTACTTTTGCTTAATGGTTTAACATTACTCCGCTGGCCAGTGTGTCAGTGTGCTATACTGCAGCATTAGTGTCTCCTCAAGGCATCGTAACTGTCTGAGTAAACGCCACGCTCCTTTGCTACCATCGTCCCAAAACCCCAGCAACACTCAATGATTTTCTGCTCTCTCTCTCTGTCTTTCTCTCTCTCTCACACACACACACACACACACTCTTTCTCTCATACTCTCTCTCTCACTCTCTCCCCTATAGCACTCAGGGCTGGGGTTTAAGAACAGTTATCTCTCACCTATTATCTGCATTTCTATTTTTACCTCTGGGGTCAAGGGAGCACAATCAATTAGCGTGCGTCTGCTTGGAAGCCGGAACGGCAACTGACGCTCTGACAAATGCCCGCGCGCAAACGTTATTGATTTATTTATTTGTTTATTTTTCTAAGCTTGTATACTTCGGGAACACAGTGACTGAAAGATAAACCTAGAGGATATCCTTTTAAGTAGGATGTGTGGCCTCACAAGGCGAGCCCACGTCACTCATTCACACACTTCTCCGTTGATAATCTCAATTCTTGCAACTTGTAACTGGTGATGGCAGGAGAGGAAAACTAAGTGTGTAGTGGGAGGTAGGAAGAGGGGAGCAGGGAAGGCGTGTGATTGATGGTGATAATGATGATGAGAAAGAGAGAGAGAGAGAGAGTCGCTCTGAAGAATAACTCACATGCCGATGTCGCTGTAGGTGTTGTAAAACTCCATCTGCGTGCAAGCCTGAATCCAACCTACTACCCACGTCTCATCGCGAGGGATAGGGGGCATCACCACGCGGGCTGAAGCCTTGAAATATGGTGTTTTGTAGCGCAGCACAATGGGCGAGTTCTCCTCAATCACTGTCGGGCACTGATCGATGGTTGCCGAGACGTCGTAGACCACGATGTTTTCGCGTTTGATACGGGACTTACAAGCGATGCTCTGGATGCAGCCCATGGCGGTGGCTAGAGTCAATATAAGCAGCCACGGGGAGAACACCTGAGATGGGGCCGATTGGCGCATTAATCGCGGTCAGGTCTCATACAGCTTAATTCCTCAATAGTATTTACCAACAAATCATTTCAACAAACTATGAAAATATAAGCAGCATCATAAATACAAGAATAAATCATAATAATCACAAATAAATAAATAAATAAATAAATGAACCGGTGAGATTTAAAACAAAATTTTAAAGACTTAAATGATGATTAGCGGGTAAGAAAAGGCACAGCGATGCCTGTTTTCAGGTGTCCCCCGATATGTCCGTGACAGATCACGGCGCTGCCTCCGATGCTTTTCTCCCGCAGCTGAAATGCGGGATTCCCCGGGCTGGAGTCCCTTCCTCTTGCGGTCCAGGTGTCCGCCTGCAGGTCTACGGCCTTTGATCCTAGCCTTTCTCCCCCGTGCTGTCATGTCACAAACGAAGGGGAAGCAGGAGCGTCGGAGGCGGCGTATCGCTGTCTTTACAGGGGTGGCGGTCTTGTGTTTTGCTGCGGCGCCATCGGTTGAGGTTGGCTTGGGTTGAGCGATGATAAATCATACGCTGCTTCATACCTGCCGCCTCGGCAGCGTTACCGAACACTGTTCATAAGGTTAGACACGATTAAATGACAGGAAATAATCGCTCGGCAAAGACAACCCAGCTATGCTCCTCTGCGATTTTCACATTTCCTCGATACTGTTCGTTTTCTTAAATCCGCTCTGGGAAAAATGAAACGATGCCCCTTGGAGGAAAGGGTAATCAATTACCAGCAAACAAGCGTCATTCCAGATATTTTAAATATTATGATTTTCATTCGCTGTAAATGATAATGGATAAACATTTCCGTGGTGTGACTGTCGTCGTGCCATCGGCAGAATCCTTAACGAACATCCTGTGTGTCATTTTCTCTCTGGTCTTCTTTCCCGACCCCCTGCCGCTGTTCAGTCTCGCGTTGGTGCTGATGATGCTGAATGAACGGCAGAGCGAAAGAGAAATTAAAACGCGTAGGCGTGCAAACCGGTGAGGGCTGTTTGTCCTCAGCGACGATCCTTACGTCTTTGTTTTTTTTTCCCTTGGAGTTGTCAGTGAGGAATTTATTGCCTTTCAGAAATGCAAAGACGTATCCATTTTGTTAAGCTCCTTATTAACGCAATACAGATCATCCATACCAAAAGTGGATGAAACAAGGGTGCTCAAGCACTTAGCATGTTTTACACACAGCACAATACACAATATTTACAGAATATTGGTGAATTAGTGATGAATTTTACCCATCCATCTTCCATCTGCTTATCCTGGAGAGAGTTGCGGGAGGAGGGGCACTCACACACTCACACTCACACACACACACACACACACACACACACACACATACATACATACATACATACATACATACACACACACACACACACACACACAGGATTCTAATCATATCTTTGTGGGGATTCTCAAACAAAATATGAGACTTTCAGCATTTTTAGTTTTTGACTGCATTCACAGATCTTTGTGGGGACTGTCAGTTAGCAGGGTTTTATTACATTGTGGGGAAACATCTAGTCCCATCCATCCACACACCTTCTCACTGTGTCTCTCATCCATGGTCTGGGAGGACCTGAATCAGCAGGGGACGGCTGGCAAACACACCAGGGGTCATTTTTAGAGGCCGCATGTCTTTGGATTCCTGGAGAAAACCTGCCCTGCACAATAAAGAGAGACCATGCAGACTCCGTGGATGGGATGGGGCGGGATTAGGGGCTATACAGGATGGGGCGGAATTAGGGGCTATACAGGATGGGGCGGGATTAGGGCTATACAGGATGGGGCGGGATTAGGGCTATACAGGACGGGGTGGAATTAGGGCTATACAGGATGGGCTGGGATTAGGGATATACAGGATGGGGCGGGATTAGGGACGCACTCCCAGCCCTGAAAGAGTGTCAGGTCATTGCTACCCACTGAGCCACCTGTGACTGTACATTGGGACTGTATGTAATTCAGTTCCTCTCCTGTTAGGGGTTCGAGTAACATAAAAAAGAAGAAAGGCTGTACAACCACTTTTCAGTGAGAAAACTTCATGTGCTAAAAGTAAGTTAAGATCTGAGATTTGATGGCATCTGAAATTTGTTCAGGTTACGTGCATAATGCCAGAGAATTCTGGATGCGGGAAGATGAGCATTGTACTCTGTTAACTTGCCCGTTCCCTCACCATGTAGCAGAGCTGGACTGGGATTAAAAATCGCCCCTGGACCTTTGCCCAGACGAGCCTACCACATGCATACCCATGATGAATTTGGCCAGAAGGGAAAGGTCCCCAAGAGAAATTTTGTAGGCCCACAAATCCGTTGGCCCACCGGGTTAATGCCAGATGGCCAAGCCTGTTTGCTGTGATGAGCTGGCTTCCTGTCCTGGATTATTCCCTGCCTTGTGCCTGTTCTTCCTGGGACAGGCCCTAGACCCCCACACCCGATATAGGACAAGTGGGTATGGAAAATGAATGAATGAGTATTATGATTATAAATATATTATCTGATGTTTTGACAGACAGTTGTGGGTTGACAAGGATGCAGCATTTATGGTAGATTCAGTGTAACTGATCCCCTTTAAGATTGCCTGTAAATAAATTGCATTTGTACAGTGCATACAGAAATTTGCAAGTGTCCTAGAGTGCATCATTCTATAATGGCAACGCAAAACGTCTTGATGGAAACAATAAACGACGCTAAACAAGACATAAATGAACAATAAATAGCACAATATTCACACCAATCAACAAACGATTGACGCGATAAAGTTTACAGTTGGTCAAAAGTTTTTTTCTATACGTGCAACGTTAAAATAAAATTTTAAATGCTGCGGAATTTGAAAATGTTGTAGTGACATTTACAGGGCGGACACTACCATCTAAGCAGAGCTTGCTTTGAATTCCCCAATCTGATTGGCGGTGTTGCGAGGTGTATTGGCTCTATTTTGATTGGCCGACTGTATCTAGCTGCCTACACCCCTCTCTCCTCATTGGCCAAACTGAAAACCGGATGTAGCATCTCGGTTTCCTTGCTGGATTCGCGGTGACCGGTTGTTCATCTTCTAGGTCTCGGCGTACCTTGTTGCACTTGCTGTACGGCGTTTATTTACATCTTCACCCCCCCATTATTGGTTTATGCTTTTTCGACTGTTTGGTACGCTGCTCCGCGTTCCCATGAAGCCGCAGGTTGTATTCGTGCTTGGTGGACCCGGAGCTGGAAAAGGCACACAGTGCACCAAAATTGTAGAGGTATGGAATCGGGTAGTGGCATGGAAGGTCGATCTAAAAAAAGCTGTTAATTTAAAAGGGAAGCAATGGTGCTCAAGTAGTATGTGTATCCAGGGCCGACCGAATCACGATGTGAGACGTGAGACGTTTTATTAATAAACATTGTCCGCAGTCTGTACTGTGATACGCATTCGAGTTATGAATAAATGAGCTCATGATTCTATTTTTATGAAGATAGTTATCGTGGGACTTGCATTACTTCTACTACGACTTGTCATAGTAAAGCGATTGTTTTTAAGGTTATTGGTTGTTTCTCAGACGTTTTGATGTCTCAGATGGGGACTGAGGTATGCTGTATGTGGGTAAATTATCAGGGACGGTTTAGAAACTATACAAATAAGTAGAATCAGAATTCGCTTATTGTCCAGGTATACCTGCATGTACCAGGAATTTGTGTTGCTGGTATTGGTACGTACGTTCACAAAGAACATAGAACTTAATAATAATAATAATAATAATAATATACATAAAATAAAGTAGGTTTAAAGGTATGAGCAGACGTGCAGATACGTACAAATTACACTGAATAAATCGGTGTTTACGAACTGTGTGATGTTAACAAGTCCAACTGGACGTGCAAGTTTAAACAGAGCCTAGAATCAGGTTCCCACCTAAATACAAATAGCTGTTGTTATACAGTGGGCTATTGTCCTCATCCGCAGGATTTTGATTTTCTTTTCTAACATGCTGGTATAGATACCAGCATGTTTTTTTTTACTTGCCTTATCAGCTCCACGCTGATCTCTCGGCATTTTTATGTAACCTTGTGTTCTGTTATTTCTGTTAATGTCCTTCCGTTTTCTCACGCGAACTGCCTTACAGCTGTACAGAGCTCCTTCTAAGCCTCAGATGGCTGTTTATCTGTCACTTAGACTTACGGCTACACTCACCTGTCGGCTGGGGACCTCCTGCGGGCTGAGCGATGTCGGGAGGGCTCTGCGGATGGACAGCTGATCGACAGCTATATCAAGGAAGGCAAGATCGTTCCTGTTGAGATCACCATCAATTTACTAAGGAAGGTACACAGGCCGTCATTTGTTATTGGTATTAATAACCAAATAGTGTCACAATGTAAAATGTATACAACCTATTGGCCTCTGGTTGCTAAAGAGAATTTAGGAGGTAAGAAGATAATGAATTTTATAATATTCTTTTGAAAAAAATCATCTTGAGATTTAAAGGGAAAATATGGTTTTAAATGACAATAGAACTTTTTACAACAGTTATTTCAAAGTTGCTTATTTAATTCAGTTTAATGTCAAAAATAAAGTCCATTTCTTGTAACTCGATAGACGAGCCACCTCTGATATGATTATTACTGAATGTTTGTTTGTCCTCTGGCTGACCTGGGACATTTCCCTGTATCTGCTCTGCCACGAAGGCCATGGAGGAGACCATGCAAGCTGATGAGGGAAAGTGTCGATTCCTGATTGATGGCTTTCCCCGGAATCAGGACAACCTGCAGGGCTGGGCCACCGTCATGGACGGCAAGGCAGATGTCAGATTCGTCCTCTTCTTTGATTGCAGCAACCAGGTGAGAGAGAGAGAGAGAGAGAGAGAGAGAGAGTCGGTCAATCAATCAGAACAGGGTGTGGTTATCTGATCTATCTGGTATATTTATGCCTAAATTTCATTCAGGATTATTAAAGTATCTATCCATGTATCTGATGCAGGACTATCATGATTTCATTTTCTGTTTTGATTGGTGCTGCCTTAGCAGTACTTTTCATTTTCTTATATACAGTATATAGGAAAGTTTGGTCTTGCGCAACAACAAACTGATTTCAGCACTGATCGTAAAGGAAAATGGACTATCGGACAACAGCAATTAAGTGGGAGGGCACTTTGTGTTTGCAGGTGTGCGTTGAGAGGTGTTTGGAGAGGGGGAAGAGCAGTGGACGGACCGATGACAACAGAGAGAGCTTAGAGAAGCGGTAAGAGCAGCTGCGGGCCTGCTGTCCGTGGGCGGTAGGAGCAGCTGCGGGCCTGCTGTCCGTGGGCGGTAGGAGCAGCTGCGGGCCTGCTGTCCGTGGGCGGTAGGAGCAGCTGCGGGCCTGCTGTCCGTGGGCGGTAGGAGCAGCTGCGGGCCTGCTGTCCGTGGGCGGTAGGAGCAGCTGCGGGCCTGCTGTCCGTGGGCGGTAGGAGCAGCTG
>JAABNY020007253.1:0-13202 GCA_015164015.2 Brevimyrus niger
CAGTTCTGAAGGCGAAAGGGGGTCAAACACCGTATTAGTATGGTGTTCCTAATAATCCTTTAGGTGAGTGTATATTGCAAAAGACATGGTGCCCATACATACTGTGGAAAAGCCGGGATTAGAAGTTTTTACAATTTTCTAAAAGTGTTTACAATGGTGTAGTCTGCCGTATCTCACTTAGAAACATCTTTTTTGGCCTGTCAGATTGCACTTTAAAGTTAAAAAAAAGTTAAAACTTGTTTTGAACCATTTATTTGTCATCTGTAGTTTGATTTTGAGTAGGGGAGGGGAAAATCGAATAAAACTGAAAATCGGATTTATTGTGGAAAAAAATCTGAGATTGTATTTTTAGGACATATCGCCCAGCTCTACTTTAGACCTTCTTTGATCTTCCTGAAGCTGATCATTGGCTGAGCCTTTGCCATTTCGGCTATTCTTCGATCCATTTGAATGATAGTTTTTCATTTTCTTCCACGTCTTTCAGGTTTTGGTTGCCATTTTAAAGCATTTGCGAACATTTTAGCTGAGCAGCCTATCATTTTCTAATAATCAAGGTACGCTGTTCTTCTGAACAATGTCTGGAACGACCCATTTTACTCAATTTCAGAGAGAAATGCACTATAACCAGCATGTACAACATTTGCTGCCGTCCTTTCTTAAATAAAGGTCATAACTGACACCTGTTTTTTTTTTCACAGAACGAATGACCTCAGTAATTGAACTTCACACTGCTATTATTTTGAACACGCCCCTTTCAATTAATCGTTCAATTACACAGAATCATCAGCATGCATGTCATAACTCTCGAGTCTGTTGGTTTTCTATTACTCTACTACACCTACTAGTAAATTATTTGCCATGTAGAAATATTATTTCTATCAAAAACAGTGTTTGAAACAGGTTAGTGATGTCGGACTGCTATTATTTTTAAAGCATGTAACTGCTTTCAAACTAACTAGGTCAGGACCTGGTATTACTTCATAGATATAGAACATGTCTTTAATATTATGTATCGCATGATGCTGCAGGAATATTTTCATAGAACAGTGACACAATTCTTTCGTTGCCCTCTGATGATGACACAAATATCCCTCCACTGGAAATACGAAATGATGTTCTTTTTAGTTCAGCTATAGCGTGGACCTTGGGGTACAGTGATTTGACTAATGACATAATGTATTTGTCTGTGTTTTTTTATAACAGTTTTAATTTGCCCACTTGTTTGAACATAAGAAATTTACAAACGAGAGGGGGCCATTCGGCCCATCAAGCTCGTTTGGGGAGAACTTAACTAATAGCTCAGAGTCGTTAAAATCTTATCCAGCTCTGATACTTGTCTGTACTCTTTACACACGTCACGCTCAAACCTTAATATTGCTGTTAACCAACACACTAAAAGTTACTTTTTTCTGTTATTGAAATTAAATGCTCCAATTATGTAAGTTCTTATGGGAAACGTTTTAATACTAAAGGAAGTAATTTCAAAAATCAAACGATTTTGTTAATATCTGGTCCATGTGATCATTAAAACAATGAAATGAACATGATACTTTTGGGATCATTGACTTGTACCATCATTAATCACCTAACTCCACCATATTGTCTACAGGTGGTGTTCCTGATCTTGGCTTATGCCACTGTGTACCTTATCTACATGCGCTTCCGGAGCTCCTATGACTCTGAGAACGACTCGTTCCGCGTGGAGTTCCTCCTCATTCCCGTGGCTGGCCTGTCTTTCCTGGAGAACTATGACTTCGCGCCCCTGGAGGTAGAGGAGTTATTGTCTGTCATCTGTGAAGAGAGAAACGGTCTGCCCTCCCTTTAATAGATCTGATGTGTCCTTTCTGTCTCGGCTGATTTGGGATCTGTGGAACCTGTGTCTTCAATCTCTTTGGGTGTTTCTCAATACCAAGAACGCAAAGGTCCTACTTGTGGTCTTCGCAAGACCAGTTTTGCTAACATGCCTTCCAAGAATGAGCTTGTATTGTAATGAGTCATGAGATTAGTCTTTTTCAGAGAGGATGCAATTGATGTATCCTTGATATTAGGAAACAGCCCTTCATTCATTTCCATTGCATGTTGCACTTTTCCTCGTCTTTCCAAGCACTTTGTTCCTTGTTGCCTGACACTCCCATATGCATAACACATGTTTCATGTAATCTTTCTGGTGCGTAGATCCTGTGGACCTTCTCCATTTACCTGGAGTCGGTGGCTATCCTGCCTCAGCTCTTCATGATCACTAAGACAGGAGAGGCCGAGTCCATCACCACGCACTACTTGTTCTTCCTGGGCCTCTATCGCGCCCTCTACCTTGCCAACTGGGTATGGCGATATCACACGGAGGCCTTCTTCGACCAGATTGCCGTGGTGTCCGGCGTGGTGCAGACCATCTTCTACTGTGACTTCTTCTACCTTTACGTTACTAAGGGTGAGTGACCAATAGGGGAGGTGTGAAGGATGATATGTCAGTTCTGTGTTGTTGCAGTCGGTGTGGAGACTGAAGTCTACTTTTTATCCCATGTCTTTCTTCTTGTCGCCCCCCCCCCCCTATCTTTTGCAGTGCTGAGGGGCAGTAATAAGATGACTCTTCCCATGCCGGTCTGACCACCACCTGAAGACACTCCCCCACCCTTTTCCCAGTCCTCAAATTACATCTGTCTTGATCAAATATCACACATTACCACGTAGAGGACCTTGTTGTACTCCTCTCCAATACTAAGGCAATTTGAGCAAATAAGTTTAAATGTTTTGATCAATGAGCAAAAGTGAGAGGATCTTTATTATAGGTGCAAAAGAATTCACATCGATACTTTGAACCAGATATGATGTTAGTTCGGTACATTTGTGCATATTTAAATGTGAGACTTGGTATTCTACACTTTTGTCAGGTAAAATCTGTCATGTAAGTGTACTGTAGGTGTTAAATGAAATCCCATGGGTAACATTGTATTGTTGAATGTTGTCACCCTGTTAACATTCCATGTTGCGTGTCTGAGTATAATATATAAGCAGTATACAATGTGATAAAAATGAGCCATCATCTTTTGCAATGGTGCTGCAGGCCAAATTATCGGTATAAACCCCAAGTAGCTATACATGTGTAATTAAGTAAACTCAATGAATGCAGTGTTCATGAGCATATGAATTAAATATGCCCTGTCTTCTTTAGTGCAATATATATTGTTCAAAGTAACATACAGCTGAGTAGAGAGCAGGATTTGTCAGGGTCCCTGGTGCGATTGGTGAAATAATTTCTGTTATGGGAATAGAACAGAGAGACTTTGCCTATAAAGAGCACATGTCTATCTATCTGGTCAAATACTGCTTTGGTCAATTACTCTTTTAGTCTCATTTTTCTTGTTTAATATTGTTTTGGATTTATGATGATAGTTTAAAGCTGTTTTGATGTAAGGAGATATAATTTTTATGTTTAACATCCTCAGAGTTTTAATATGAAAAACTCTGATGACTTAACAGTGTTTACCGACTTACACATGGTAAGCGATATATCGTAAATGTGTGACACGCGACATTGAAATGCGTATGGGAAAAAAATCATTGTTGTATCCTTGACCATATAACTCCATAAATTCTGGTTTAGAGATATCGGTTGGGATCACGCATCGTGTGAGTCTTTCAATTTTCAAGACATGACATTTTTGTTTTGTGAAATTAGCAGAAATAAAGGAATACAAGGGAAGGACCAGGTTGTGATGTACCCCTGCTTTCTGAAATTGTCTCTATAGGACAGGTACCCGTCCCCGTCCCCCAGCCCTCCACCATGCCCCTAACCTGAGTAAACAGTGGGAAGGTGAATACATCTTATTTTCTTGCAACACCTGAGAATTAGCTACTTTGCTTACTTTATAATGGGCAGGTTTGTAATGGTTTATATATTTTATGACATAAATTCCAGTCTGGCAAGTAGAAAGTCAGTGTCTAGCGTAGCCCAGCATATATTAAGAGTATTTTTCACTTAAATGCATATGCATCAGGGTGGCCTGCAACTGACACTGTTAGATTTATACTATGATTATACATTTGAAATTTGAGTTGTATTTTCACCACCCAAAAGCATGATGGTCATATGAAGCTCAGTTTTACTGGGTTCAGTTGGTGTTCATGGCATTCTCTACTGGTGGTCGTATGCTGCTCCACTTTTGTTTCTCTTGTCACGTGACTCAGCCCATTTTATCTCATCTGTCTGACGTGTGAAACTTGTGAATCATTTTCCCAGTAATTGTTTTGTTCTGGCTAATTTGGCCAGTGGAGTTCTTGAGTACTTTGTGCATCTTCAGACTTTCAAGAGCAACTCTTCCTTAGATAGGGTACTGTTCAAGTTGTCTGGGCACTATGTGTAAAAACACTATTGGATAGCAGGATATATGCAATATATAGTAATACAATAAAAAGAAACAAGATTTTGTTATTAGCTTTGGTTCCCAAACCTTGAGGTAAAACCCTTTCCCTGAAATGCACGCTGTCCATAATCAAAATGCAGTTAAAACCAAATGGAGGTTTTTGGTACAACAGTAGCAGGAGGCCGTAACATACTGGACTTTACTTATGATTAATCAAACGACTACTTACAAAAAAATTGAAATGGTCATAAAAACTTACTACATTTATGAGAATTGTGATAACTTTGTGGAACTTTATAATTCTAAACCGGTACATCTCACATTCTGTTAGTTCTGTTCTCAGAAACCACCCACATAAATTTTTGTAAATTACTGCCAATGAAAAGTGCAATAAAGATGGCTTTTTACAAAAAAAATCTGCCTCTGAAACCCTCAGTTTCATAGTACAGTCTTGTAAGAAACAAATGTTGCACTTACACTTAAGTGTGAAGACAGAACAATATATTTTTTAAATCTGAACAAAAAGTGAACTTCTGAACATCGACCCAAAAGCCATGAACCATATACAGTGTGAATTTTGAGAAAACATGAAATATACATTTTATTCAGCTTGTGCAAAAAGAAAATCCTAAGGAAATATCGTTTGTATGTCTTTCTATACAAGGAGTTTGTATAAATCGAACCTTCCATACAACCCCATAGCCAGGGGAAGTGTCCACCACTGACCACGCGGTATTACATTTTTTCATAAGGAAATATCTCCTACCAGTGGCTTAATCGGGACATTGCAGGTGTATAGAGAAAATAAAATGAAGATGAAACGTATTTTACCATAAAATGCTAATTACAACAGGTTTTATTCTGTTTTTATTCAAGTTTCATTTATGTAACACTAAACCTGTCTTGAAATCTTCATGTTAATTGTGTAAAACCGATACGTGAAGCAAAAATGAGGGCTACAGGTGTCCCATATTGTTTAGTAATTGTATATAAATATATTTATAAACCGTAGATGTAGTAGCGCCCTGTAGCTAAACAGGCGTTTTATCAGTATTTCTGCTAATACTTTAAAGTCTCTCAGAAAAGTTATCGCACACAATGAGAGCAAAATCGACACACTTATATTAGGCTTAGTAGCAAATGCCTTTAGTGGAATATAATTTTATTTATAATAATTCTCTCCCTCTGGTCAACTGTGGAACGACAAGAGAAAATGTATTTAATAAATAATACTCCAGTAATTACACGAAATACGAAAATGTTTTTATTACATTGGATTTATTCATTATAAATCGTATTAGTCTCCAGTTTAAGGGGCAGGAACTAAAGAAAAAGTTTTGTAACTAGAGTATACCAGCAAATCCAAGTTAGAGTCTAGCTGAAAGGTCGTGCGCGCCTATACCTCACCTGTTAGATAGTAACTTTCAATCTGCGGTTTTATTGTTAATGCAAACATTATAAAGCAAGCTTTTTAAGTTTGATGAAATATATTACGTCTTGCTTTAGGAGGCAAATTATTTCTACAGCACAACAGATACATGCCGAAGTCCAGCCGGCTACTTTCACTACAAGTAGGGCAGGGTGAGCTAAAAAGTGCGGAAGTGACATCATATTTCCCGGCCGTATTCCGTAAACTGCTCATTTAACCGGTTTAAAAAGTCCCATGATCCTCCTAAACCTCGATTACAAGTTTACAAGTTACAACACGATGGTAGCCGGCTACGACTAATGTACATCAACCTTTTTTGGTGAGACCGAAAAACACTCCTGCAAGCTTCTGATCAATGACGTCCAGTCGGACCACGCTACTGGGGGCGCGTCGATTGGCCACTGGCACCTGGGCTCATGACAACAACTGTCAGGTTCCATCCAATCCCCAGTCTCACTGGGTTTCCATACAGTGTTTGTGGATTACGTCATAAACAGAGAATTAAGATCGTATCTGTCAATGGAACCTAGAACACTGTCAGTCGCCACCTTGAGGCAGGTTTGTAACGTCCCTCTATTCCCTGTCTGGTTTCATAGTACGCAAAGAATGTATAGGTACACCAACCCCACGTAGTGTACTTTCTACCAATTTTGTATTGCTCAACTTTGCATCAGCTCACGAGTAAAATGGACAAAAAGCAGTACTTATCCTCAGTGGAGAGCATGGACCCTGCGTTATCGGAGCTCGCAGAGGAATTTTCTCTGGGCGATATCGATGGTGAGTGTTATTCGCTGTACAGTTATCGTAAATGGCCAAATATCTAAGTTGCCGGTAGTCTGAATGATGCTACCTTTGTCATAAAGTTGCATTATACTCAAAAAATAAAATGAATCTTCTGTCTTTATACTTATAGAAATTTCAGCACTTGTCTTTCTTGCACAGTTGTAATAAATTGGTTCTAATTTATGTCAGGACAAATACAAAGATGCACCTTTGCGTTGCGTCTGTGCTTTGAAGGTATTTTTTAATGTATTTTGACACAAGGATGTTGTTCAACTTTAAAATAAATGCCAGTCTTGCACAGCGCTATGATTTTCGTTTACCGAGTGCATATGGTATACTTATTTCGGTCACACTTTTTAATATCTGAATACTGTGTCCCTAATACTGTGCAGAGAGAACCGGATGTCACCGGTGGGGAATCTCACGGAGTAGAAATTGCGTGACGAACAGAAATAATAACTTTACACCAAATATTGTATTTTTTTTTCTTTTTTCGAAAGATATTCATGGGATGCAATTGTAAAGTGTTTGACGTTTCAAGTTTCCAGATTAAGGGGATTTAACCACTGTTACGTTTTTAAATCAGGACTTCAAAAGTAGTTGCATTCATTAGTGACTCCAGCCAAATGATTCAGAAAAGAGAAAATTAAGGAGAAACTGATATCCATTCATTTTCTATCCTCCCTGTAAATTTAATCCTGGAATAATAACTTGTTTAATAATGATTCGCAAAACACAATTAAAGAAAAAAAATATTGTTTTGAGTTTACAATATAGCATTTTTGTTCGTTTATTTCGGGGATCACTGGCAGAATTGTCTTTAACTTGTACTCTGTACTCGTTTTCATAACTTTCAGAGATTATTTTGTATCTGCCCCGTGCTCAACATTTGAGCGGGTGGGTTTGGATCTGGCCGCACTCTGCCGACATAGTGTGAAGTCTCCATGTTCTCATGATGTTTGTACGGCTTCCTCTGTCCTCTCAGATTTCCTCCCGCAATTCTAAGAACTGCAGGTTAATTCAGGTGTTGCCTGTTGCCTAAAATGTGTGTGGGTGGAAATGTCTCTCAATTTCTTACATCTCATTTAGGGTGTATGTCAATTAAATGCAGGGCTTAAGGTTGACTCTTAAGTGATGAATACTGGTAAAATACTGTGTCTTTGTGCTGCCTATTCCTCCTAATAGCAGCCAGACTGTGTTGCACAGTGCTAAATGGGAGCATATGTAATTTTTACTGTTGATAAGAACCCTGATAACTCCTGCAAAGTGTGACAGAGTGTATCTCATGATTTAAAGTGCAGTCATTCATAGGAAAAAGTCTCTTTAAAATTAAAAGTTTAAAATTACATAGATCAGTAACAAGTATACCCTTTAACCTAGTTCTGCAAGTAAATCAAAGTCACATTTACCAGATTCACTGTCGGTATTGAAACTCTATCAATATTACCTTAGGGTGTAACATCAACCCCTATATGATACTAGGCTGATGGGTGGTTGATGTCTCAGTTCATATTATTCTGTCTTTATTGTATAAGTAACACATTTTAGCTGTTTTGGTGGCTGTTTTGGACTTTTCCTACGTTACATTACCTGTAGCTTCCACAATGTCACACACAAACTTCCTCTAGTGTAAACAGCGGGTCATGTTAGCCAAGATAAGGCCTTGTTGCATCCCCATCTCCGATGTTTGGTTTTGACCTTGCTCCGGTACCCTTGACGCATTGATTACCCAACTTCTATCAGTGGGACTTGGTGGGACTAAGTAGAAAACACATGAGATCCTAGCATTAGCAAAGCATTTCTCCTTTATATCCCCACATGCTACCTTGAGTAGAGAGGAAAGAAGGAAAATTGATAAGCAGAAGAATATCTGCAGGGCTGTAATATGACAGGAATTTGCAGCTGCTGGAGTCAGAATCACCACTCATGGGAGTTGCCCGGTACGCCTGTATTTATATGTTTTGTATATAGGGATTTTAAGGCACTCCCATAATTCCACCCTCCCCCCCCCCTTCCACACCCACACTATGCAGGAAACTCTTTCCGATGGTAAACTTTAAAATCAACCAACTCAAAACTCACAAGATATAATCAGCACGAAGATGAGAAATTCCTCTGAGGCCCAACAGACTAATGGCTGAGGTTATATAAGCGTAATGGTACCATCTGGGACATGCAAGGTAGCCTATTAACTAGGGGAGATCACTACGATTGCTGTCTTTTACATCATCACCAATGAGGAACCCTGAGGAAAGTTCCTGGACCCACCATTTTTACTGTATAACGCTGAAAATCAGGCTTTGGAACTGTACACTCACCTTCTGTGTTTTTTGTTAATAATTATGTTGACTAAGAACTGACTCAATCAAAAAAACAATACTAAAATTGATCAAATATTACCAGTATGTTTGACTTGGAGCCTGCAGTAGGAAGTAGGTCAACGTGAAACTCCTGTGGAACTTTTTCCTCCTCCTTCTCCCTTACATTTGCAGTTATATCGGTGTAACAGAATTCTGAGGCAGTTGCATAATGACCTGTCTTTCCTCATTTCTTTATAGTGACCTCGCCAGGGTTATAAACCCTGTCTTTTCTCACTGGTGGCCATTGTCTTTTTCAGTGATAGTCTATGATAATGTCCCAGACTTGGCACTGAGTTCATTGTTTCAAGGCTACTGCACCTTTCATTAGGTTAATGGACACTCCAGTATGCCAAGATCTACAGGAAGGTAACTTGATTATCAGTGGAATGATACATTGGGTGTTCAATGTGATCTGTACACATTATTTTTCTCTCAGCTTTAATAGCAGGAATCACAGAAAACAGACAAATAAAACTGCTACCAAAAATTAGTGCTAACTGAAATGTTTTCAGAGTATAATGAATTGGACAAAATAACATACTGTAATGAAAATATTGTGCTTAATTGAAACAAGCAAGCATTACTGAGGGTATTTTTTTTGTTCCATTTTAATAGGCATTGTGGACTGGGATTAAACTGATCTTTGCATTTAGAAGCTTTCAGAAGGCCCCAACAGTTCCCACAGCCCAGTTGCAATGTTTTATTTATTGTCAGAATCACACATTCTTGAATTCAATGACGAGAATATTATTACACCAGGAAAAACATAAAATAATATTTTAGTGAATCTTTACCCTGTGATGGGTTGGCACCCCATCCTGGGATATTCTGTTGTGGGATAGGCTATGGACGCCCACAATCCTGCATAGGACAAGTGGGTATAGAAAATGGTTGGATGGATAAATGGATGGATGAAGAGATGGATGGATGAATCTTTAGCATCCAGCAAAGGTCTGAATTGCCACATTGTATCGGAATGGATTCTTTTCTTGTTGTCAAGTTGCCCAGTTTACATTTTGTCCCCTGCCCCCCGGCTCCCATAATAATATGGTATTTGTACAATGAAGGTGATGCCACAAAGACGTACCTTACTCTGCAAAATTTTGCCAATTTATTTACTGTCAAAAGAATGTGTTAGACCACAGCGGGATACACTGGGACTGAATTAGTCTCATGTTGTTTTTTTAACAAGCCCCCTGGGAGGTGTGGTGTGTGTGTACACAAACGGTCTCCTTGTTTCCAGCTGTACTTAAGTGCCACGTAAAAAAACCTCTGGGTTTTCTGTTGCCTTCCTCGTTGCCTTCTCTCATTCACAGGACGGCTACGACGGTTACACTGTGCAGATGTTGCTTCTAAGTTTACCGTTGTTCACTTGTAATTCTGCTGCTGAACTTTAAGTAACCGTGCCGAGGAAGAATGCCGTGTTAAAATAACATTGCTTAGAATTTAGTTTGTAACTTGGCCGGATATGAAAACGTCGAACGGTCTGTGGAGTACACATTAAGTACTTTCTATACAGTTAGGGGCAGGACAGGAATGATAATTAAAGATCAGAATTTGGAATCAGTTTTTTTGGGGATAGAAGCCTGAAGTGCCTTCTTCTGGTTGACTGACCGGCAGAGTTTATTTTACAGAGATGCTCCAGTTTGTCAGCAACCAAGTAGGAGACTTCCCCGACATCTTTGAAGATCAGTATCTCAGAGGCTCTGCTAAGAATGGGGGGGCAGATGCTCCACAGCCAGCCCCCCCTGCCCCTCCTCCAGCCGCCCTCCCGCCCAGCCTCACCGCGGCCGCCGTCCAGTGCCTGACCCCTCCCCAAACCCCCGTCCAGGTTGTGGCCCCCAAGCCGCCGCCGGTGCGTCCCTCTCCTGTTCTCCACCCGCGGCCTCAGTCCATCCTGCACCTGCAGCCTCAGCCGATCCACAAGGTGGCGCTCCAGACACAGGCCATCCCGGCTCACAGCCCAGGCTTCGCCGTGCAGACTCAGCCCCTGGCGCTTCAGAGCCACGCTCAGGCTCAGACGGTGATGTTTGCCCCCAGCCTGACCACGGCCTCCCAGCCCCAGTTCATCCAGAGCTCTGTTGTCTACCACCAGAGTCCCACCCCTGGTTTCCAAGGTGGGTAGATATTTCTGCTTAATCAAATGGGACGTGTATGAATGGGGGATTCAGGCACTTCCACATCATGCTTATATATATTGCCATCCATCTGTTTGCCCGAGGCAGGGTTAGGTGGGGCATACCCTGGACCGGATGCCAGCCCAAATATACAAATATAAAATATATAAATATCGGACCACTAGCTCATGCTTTGACTACCAATGGTTAGAAGATCATCACGTCTAGGGTGTGCTTCAGAGTCGGGTTGGGCTACAGTGCCCCTCTCCCGCAACCCTGACCTGGAATAGTGATTGGAAGATGGATGGGTGGATGGATGGATGGATGGATGGATGGATGGAAGAAGAAATCTCGGTCTGAGGTCACACCTTAGCTTGTAGGCAAGAGCTTCTTTAATTAAGACTGCTCAGCTTTCAAGTGTTTGTTTACCATGGAGCAGAGATGCATTACCATGGGTAAGATGCATTTTCCCAGCACTACTTAGGTCCACTCATGCCCTTAGAGGAGAAGATGAGCGGCAAAAAATATAAAGCCATTCTAAAGCATCATGATACTGCCACTGAGAAGCGCTTCATTCCTCGTGGTCGTGGCCCCGTCCTCAGTGTAAGAATGACCATGGTTTGATGAGCATAAATGACATGGACCCATGCGCCATGACCACCCCAGCGATCAGATGTCAACTAAAATGATCGTTTGTGGAGATTTTGGGTTGGATTTTACCAACAAATCAATGAATTCTAGAATTTCTGATTTAACAATCTACTCAAAACAGTCAATGACGTTTTTTTTAAGCCTTTCCCGGTAGCTTTTCTGTAGTTTATTTTGCTACTTGTGGAAATGTCCTTTATATTTTTGTTAAACATGTACTTATGTATATCATCATTTTATAATCTTGAATTTATTTTTAAAATTGTCACACTCATTTTTTTTTCTTTTCATTTTCACTGAAGTTCTACAGCCGCAGGTGCAGAACATCGTTGCGTCACCACAGGTGCAGCCAATGGCATTCCAGCACCAGGGAGTCCTGACACCGGCCAATCAGACCATCCAGACCATGGCCACGCCCCAGTCGGTGGTACACACAGTGCCGCAACACATACAGCAGCTCCCGGTCAGTCTGAGACGATCTTCTCTGAGGCTCCGCTTTGGTTTCAAGTGTCAGAATTGTTGATGCTGTTGTTTCTATTGTTTTGTTGCTCTATAAAATGTTTCATAGCAAATTCCACATGCCTGAGTCCAAATGCCAGAACCTATAAATCAAGAAAGCAGAATGGAGTGTTTATATAAACTCGCTTGATGTATTTTCTTCAGGTCCTGGTGCACCAACCCCAAATAATAAAGACAGACTCTCTTGTTCTCACAACTCTGAAATCTGACGCGACACAGGTTTTGCCCACCATGCATAACCCGCCCGGCATCACTGCACTGACTACCCCCATCCAGACCACCTCCCTGCAAGTTCCGGTGAGTCATTTAAACGTGGCGATTTAGAAACAAGGGAAGATGAGGCTTGGAAATGGGCTGTCAGTCATTTTCTGGTTTAATGCCATGGGAACCAGTAAATCCAGTAAGAACGGAATCAAACGGCCCATGATTTGCGGAGTGCAGTAGTTCCAGCCCTTGCGGATTTTGACACCTTTCTCCACCCAGGACTAGTAAGACCTGTGCATTGCATTCTGTGTAAGAGCTGCAGCCTTGTCAGGTTAATCACTTAGTCTACTCACTTTATTCATATTTTTTTTTGTATTTTCTCTTTGGTGACCTTTTCAAGCATTCCAGGATACAAAAGCTTTATTGTCACTTCTACAATGAGAAATAATTGCTTGCTTGCTTCCCTGCAGACTTAAACAACATATAATAATGAAACACAACAGATGACAGAATAGTGAACAAGTACATACAAGATGCATACAAAATACAATACAACATACAATATATGTGCGAATGAGGGGCGTGTCCAGTGATGACCAACCCAGGGTTATTCCCCGCCTTGTGTTTGTAGCTTCTCTGTATAGGACAGGTGGACATAAAAAATGAATGAATGGACGGATGCAAAAGTACACGAGCAGGACAAGGTGCCGAGGTTTAAAGTGACAGTGATTAATAAGTAATGTTGGTGATTAGATAATACGCTGGATGGCGGGGGTCTTTC
>JAABNY020007253.1:13302-23966 GCA_015164015.2 Brevimyrus niger
GTGCCGAGGTTTAAAGTGACAGTGATTAATAAGTAATGTTGGTGATTAGATAATACGCTGGATGGCGGGGGTCTTTCATCGTACATCTAATCTAGTCTCGATCCTTTTCGCCAAATCGAAATTTCATCGTTCTCTTAAATTTCTACTCCTATATAATCATTGTGTCAGGGGGCTGTCGCTTGGGTTCCACGCGTGTGGAGTTGCATGCTCTCCCTGTGTCACCGTGGGGTCTCCTCCAGTTCAATCCCCCCCCCCCCTTCCCCACTATCAAAAACATGCTGAGGGTGACTGGATTTTCCAGATTGCCCGTAGGTATGTATGTGTGAGTGAATGGTGTGTGAGTGTGCGCTACAATTTTGGGGGGGGGGGGGTTCCCTGCCTCATCCTGGGGGGTTCCCTGCCTTGTGCCCATGGCATCTGGGATAGGCTCCGGACCCCGCACGACCTGGACTCGGCTAAGCAGTTTTAGAAGATGGATGGATGGACTTAACCATCTTTCTCTCCCGTCATTCCGTTTGTTGATTCAGACCCTAATGAGCAGCAATATCCTCACCACTCTGCCGGTAGTGGTGGGCGGCGGAGACAAACAGGTGTCCCCGGTGATGTGCCAGGGGGGGACCATTGCCATGGCGACGCAAGACCATGGAGCTGGGCCGGGGGTGAGCCTAGGGTCAGGGGTCGTGGTGGAGGGCGAGAGGAAGACCACGCACAACATCATTGAGAAGAGGTACCGCTCCTCGATTAACGACAAGATCATCGAGCTGAGAGACCTGGTTATGGGGAACGACGCCAAGGTAAGCTGCAGCTGTGAGCTTCGCCAGACAGACAGAGATCATCGGGGTCATCGCTTGAGGTTGGGCGCAGCATGACCCACGACTGTACATCGTTATTCACGTCACAGTCCTGTTCCTCTCGCTGTCCAGATGCACAAGTCGGGGGTCTTGCGCAAGTCCATCGATTACATTAAGTACCTCCAGCAAGTCAACCGAAAATTACGCCAGGAAAATATGACCCTCAAGATGGCCAAGCAGAAGAGCAGTGAGTTTTTTTCTGCTTTTACCACTTAAATACAGCCTGGGCACTCATGTTCTGGAGGTAGTAACAGGATAATACTTTAATAACTGTTTAATGACTATATTCTGGGTATCCAGGACGCTCCCTCCCTCACTCTGAGCCATGTGAACCTGAGCACTGTGTAGCGACTCTCCCCCTCTCCACTCCAGAGTCGATACGCCGGGCTGAGAACGTGCTGATGAAGCCAGAACGGGTAACCATGTCCCCACCTTTCTCTGACTCGGACTCAAACTCCTCCTGCCAGTCGTCGCCGTACTGCGTCGACTCGGAGTCAGGGACTCCTCTGTCGGAGCACGAGCTGGTGAGCATCGCACGACGCCCCTTCGTGGGATCCCACCCCCCCACCCCCGATTCTGATGCACGACACCTAAAATGTAACCGAGCTGACTTTGCGTCTCGCCCCCCAAGGTGAAGAGTGAGCCAGATTCGCCGTCCTCCCTGGCCGTGATGGACCGCTCCCGCCTCCTCCTCTGCTGCCTCACCTTCCTCTGCCTGTCCCTTAATCCCCTCCCCTCGCTCCTCCGATTCGGGGAGCAGGGCGGGCCGAGCTGGTCCTCAATAGAAGACGGCCGTGGATCCTCTAGGGTGGTGCTGAGTCACCCGCTAGACCATCCCGACCAAAGCCAGACCTTCCGTAAGCCCTCCGCTCCCTCCACCTGACGTTCCGGCAGCTTCCGCGTCGGCCGTTTCAGTGCACGGAAGCGTCGCCCATCCGCCTTCATGTTCTCGGCCAAAATACGCGATGGCTCCACTTTGATCCTCTTGCAGTGTGCAGCGGAATTCCTGCTGACAAACGCAGTGCGTGTGAGTTGTATCAATGAACTGCCTCAGTAAATCCATCTTACCCAAATAGGCGAAATAGGTCTTCATACACTTTCCTTTTACTTTGTAGAGCCGG
Source organism: Brevimyrus niger (assembly GCA_015164015.2). Lineage (NCBI taxonomy): Eukaryota > Metazoa > Chordata > Actinopteri > Osteoglossiformes > Mormyridae > Brevimyrus > Brevimyrus niger. Next base: position 15,275 of record JAABNY020007253.1, read on the forward strand.
CTGAGCAAGCAAACTTCCGTCAGTTCATCCGTTCACTCATCCATCCATCCGCACACCCATCCATATACCGCTCACCAGCATCATAGGGCCATATAGAAGCCGCATCCAGCTCAGTCCCACATCCCCCCTTCCGTCTGCGTCTGTTGCCACGCTGAAGGGACACGGCTTTTCCGTGCTGTATGGTTGTGAAAGCCCGTCGCGATGTGACGCGCATGCAGAGGCGGACATTTCAGGTCCCGAAAGCAAAAATCCCAACCAGGATTTTGTTCCAACCAACCTGTTGACTATAAAGAGTCAGAATCACATTATACTCAACTGGTTGGCTGAAGCAAAATCCTGGTTTGGATTTCAACTTTCTGGACCTGAAATGCCCACCTCTCTCTGCCTGCCCTTCACAGCCGGCTGGCTCTGGAGGCTCCTGCCCTGGGTGTGCATGTGGCTGCTGAGCGGCGGGGGGGCCGTCTGGGGCTGCATCAGGGTGCTGTACCTCTGGGAGCCGGTCACCCCCCTGCACTCGCCCAAATCCTTCTGCTTCTGGAGGCACCGCAAGCAGGCCGACCTGCACTTGTACAGGGTAGGCGCACCTCTCCGCACTTATTTTCCTTCCCTGCATTTAGTGTGTAGGGCAGCAGGGGGAGCAATAGTTAAGGAGCATTTGGCCAACAGGCTGCAGGTGCAACTTCTTTAAAAAGGAAGCCATCTTGTTTCAGAAGTGAAATGGTTTATTAATTCATTTATCCATATCATTTATAAATATGTTTAAGACCAATGGAGTTGGAGGTCTTTGGAAAAAAAGCGCATGCTTAAAAATGTGTAATATGATGCATCTTTGTAAACATGGAGGAGTTAATTGTGTAACAACTCAGTCTTCCTGACCTACCGGTCTCATCCTCCAGACATGTAGTAAAGTCAGAGTGACGGGGTGTCTTCTCTTCTCTCCCAGGGCAACTACTCCGCCGCAGAAGCCAGCTTTCAGACCTGCCTGTCTCTCCTGTCCAGGACCCTTCCAACCAACCACCTTGACTTGACCTGTTCGCTCTGCTGGAACGTGATTCGCTACTGCCTGTTCTGGCCGCCCCCCTTGCGTCAGCTGGTTCACTGGATTGGAGGGGACCGTGAGTGGGAGGAGTCTCAGACCAGCTCCAGGGACGCAGCCCTGGTGTATCACAGTCTCAGCCAGCTTCAGCTCACTGGTATGCTCATTTGAATTGTCCAGTTTGTTGTGATTGAGAGTTTTGAAATGACATGTATATATTACGCATTTAGAGTTTAAATTTAGATGTCAGCTCTCACGCATCTGGTATGACACTCACGCTTCCAGACTCCCACGCAACACATCTTGCAGCAAATATATATTATTCCATTACAAACCCAGCCTTAGCTACATAAAGAGCACTGGGGTCGTTTGTAAACCGTACAGACTATTTACAAGGTAACAAGAAGATAAACAAATAAAAAAAAAAAAACAAACTAGTGAAACCAATTAAAAAACCTCATACCAGCCAGCTGCCCACAGTAGGCAAATGACCCTTTTAGGCTTGAACCTATGACCATTGTATAAAAATCATTAATAACATGACTTCTCAATACCACTTAAGAGTAGTAAATCAGACACATATACAGATGCTCTCTTTCTGTGAGTATCTTTCTCCCTCTTTCTGTAGGGATTCCCCTCGCCCCCACCACCCCCCCAGGTGATCTCTGTCTCTCTCTCTCCCTCCCTCCCCCTCTGGGCAGGCATGCTGCCCCAGCACAGTGCCCTGTGGGGGCTCTGCCTGTCCCTCAACGCTGTGAATCTGAGTGAAGGTGCCCAGGGAAAGGTGTCCCCAGCCCAACAGGCAGAAATCTACGTCAACGCGGCCATCGCGCTCAAGGCCACACTGGGCCGCCGCTGCTCCTTTCTGCCCGTGAGCCCCTTCCTGTTTCATCATTTCCTTTCGCACGCTCTTCTTCTCTCCTTATACATTGAACCCATTGCCGTGACAGTTGTGGTGACGTTAATGTCTAAGATCCGGCTGTCCTACGTGGGGTGCTCTCATTGTGCCTACAATATTGTGACAGTGGATTAAAGGATCAGTTAAATATAGAATCATGATGCTGTGTTTTGTACTTTATATTTACTTAAGCTCTTAAGTATCGTCATAATTCTACCCTAAAATAACCCTCCATCCATCCATCCCTCACAGAAAAATATGAACCAGTCAGGTTAAATATCTTAAATATGTGACTGAAAACCTTAGACTAACGATGTTCTGAACCGGCTCGCTCACATTAAAGGAGAGGCGTAGTTAGAGTCGATGTCACTGTTCTGTCCGTTTGACGTTCTCCCTCTGGGTCTTAGGCTTACATGCTGAGCCGAGCGCAGAACACGGCCTGTCAGTCAGACTCCAGGCCCCACCCCGACTGCCTGCACTGGCTCTTCACTCCGTTGGGAAGACGGTTCTTCCTGAGCTGTGATTGGTCTGTGAGGTCCAGCAGCCTGGAGGACATGTATACGTCTCAGAGAGACCCAGGTGATTATAGGAGGAGGACGACTCTCTAGAAGGCCTGGCTGGAATCTTACCCCGCCAGCATAACACTAATGACTCCATAGCAATTTACTGGCAAAGATAGCAAAAGCTCATTTACGAGCAAATTTCCAAAACTCCAAGAGATACGCGCATGGGTTAACTGTTTCTGTGGATTCGGCCGATTCTGGAAATTTTATGAAAACTGTTTGCTGATTACACGAGGACTGAGTGAGTTTTGGTTACCGATACTGTAACCTTATGATGAGGAAGCCTGACTTTAGGTCATTGGCGGTCTCGTCTAAAAACACAACAAACAATAGCTTGAGCGAGTTTTGGCAATTTGCTCTTCAATTTCTTCATAGTGATAACTGGTTCTAGTTATTGTGAACTATTTAGCTTCTTAGCAGAACCCACATACATCATGATGCAACACACATTCTCATACGCACACCAAGACTTTTGTCTGAAGTTTCAAACAAGTTCAACGTATCTGAACTGTTTCTGGCCGATTCTGGTCAGTCACCTGACCCATGCCCATCAGCCCTGTGGTTGGAGCTGCACTCACACTTAGCGCATGTGCCATTCATCACCCCCAGCGGACTCCATTTCCCAGCTGCACCGGTGCTTCTGCCGGAAGCTTCTCGAGCAGGCTGTGTGGGCGCTCATCCAGCCCCGCCCCCAGATGGCCGTGCGGGAGAGCGACAGCGGGTAACGTGCCCGATTCGCACTCCCTGGTGCCCTGTTGCCACGTTTCCCCGCATTCATCCGTCCCACCGTGACTTGTCCGTTTTTAAGGGAGATCTTCAGCGTCCTGGAGCGTCTTCAGCTTCTGGACGGCTGCACGGAGGAGACACTCACACCTTCTCCAGCTGTCTCCTTCTCACCCTCAGGTGCACAAGTTGTTTGGTTACAGGGTGCCGACATTCCTGTTACCGAGAATTAATGTATTGCGTGTGTTTTTGTCGTGAAACGTCTTCTCATACTAACATCTTAAAAAGCAGTTTTGCCTTTTATTCAGCGCTTACTTTTAATTACACACCACAGGTTTTTACCTCTTTTCCCTTTATTTCATAAACTGCAGATTTTTGTTTTATTCTTGTTAAGCATTGAAAAGTCGACTGTACAACTATAAATGAAAATGTAACTCAAATGAAACACGTTTCTTGTATAACATGGGAAGCGTTTGTGACTGCATGTCTGACATCCTATTAACTGGTTGTGGGGTGATGGCACATGGCGGGAGTCAAATTCTAGGCTGCCCTCTAACCTTAAATGCACTAGTTAAATGTTTTATTCCCTGAAACAGAGCAGTATTTAATGTCCCTTGCAGAAAGAATGCCTTGAATTTTCACTGCTATCATAAGTTTTGCTAATAAAGGTACTCAAATGGTGATCATAGTGTACATTTATTTGTTAGCAAAGAATATTGAGTGTATTTTTAGTAAATGTTGTAACTGTAAAAAGTGAGTAACATGCAAATCTCAGTAGAAAATCTCAGTGTGCAAAAAAGTTTTGACTGGTAGCGTATATTTTGTCAAACCATGAAATCATGCTTTGGTTCACCTGACTACATTGTTTATGTAGATCTACTTGTTTCCCTGCTTAATTCAGTTGGAGACCCCGTGTGCAGGTGGTGGGTGACAGTCCTAAAGGCGGCCTCCCATTGGCTGCAGGGTGATGACGTGGCCGCGAGCACGTCCCTGGCCGGTGCCGAGCGCATGCCCAGAGTTCTGCACGGGCTCAGGTGCGTTTCAGCTGCTGCCTGGACCTGCCGTTGCCTTGGCGATTCCCTCGAGCGCCGTGTGATCTTGCTCCTGTCCGTTGCAGCCATCCCTTACCCAAAGCCGTGCTGCAGATGTGCAAGGCTACGCGGCTGAGCCTGACCCTGCCGAGCAGCCAGGGGGCGCTGGCGTGCCTGTCCCACTGTGATCAGGCCGGTGCGCATCTCTGGGCTGGCAGTTCCGTGGCTCTGGTCCAGACTGGTGACAGGCTCAGTAAGGTACCCATCATGCCTTGCTACAGAAGCACCCTGGTCACGTGATAACCGGGACGTTCCCTCTCTAAGGTGCATCTTTGGGTACGGGGGGTGAATTTTGGAGTCTCCAGGTGCTATGTCGACAGGGGGGCAGTCACAGATTATGTGCGCGCACACATATATGACGTGCACTTGCACATATATTTAAATGTGCTTGCTGAAAGGGGGAGTGTGTGTATGTGGTTTTGGCAATGGGGGTGGCTGTGGTGCATTGTGGTTGCATTGCATGATCCTTGCAGCCAAATGCAATGTATCTGCAGTGCAGTACAGAGACCTCTGAAATGTCATTCTGAACCGCAGAGCTCCCCCTGCTGCCCCGGCTGACCCAAAGCGCCGCGTATGGCCGTTCGTCATGCTCCTTCTAGCTCCCGTCACAAAGGCCGCTTTGTCTCTTCGGAAGGGGGTAGAGCTCCTGGTGTGTGACTTCCTGCTCACTCTGAGGACCATGGTGTGGCAGCGTGGCTGCGTCGCTGGTGGAGATCCAGGCCCCGCTTCCTCCTACCAGCTAGCTGGCTTCCAGAGGGACCTCAGCTCAATGCGCCGACTGGGCCAGGCGCAGGGCAAGGTACTGTCAGCCGGCGGGCACTGAGCACGTCAGCCATGTTCCTATCCAGCATGACGTCATACAAAGAAAACACCTCATATTAGTGACTAAAGCTGGCAAATTATATGAGCCTTTTTTTTAATAAAGGTTGAAACCTTGCTCAGGGCAGCTTGCTGTTAATCTGTCATTGGATCAATGAGCAGAAATCTGAGAGGGCAAACGGCAGCGTTGATGCTTCCCTTTGCGCAGCTGTTTCTGCACGAGACGACGGTGCGGCTGATGGCGGGGGCCAGCCCCATGCGCACTCACCGGCTGCTGGACCACACCCTGCGGCGGCCGACCCCCTCCCACAGCCGCGGTGCGGGTCACCGACCGGAAGCTCGGACGCGGGCCCACGAATGAATCAGCTCCGAATCGCACAATGAGCATGATTTGCTTAGCTTGCGTCACCCAGATCTTCAGTACACCATGTGATGTATTCAACCAGTAAAAGACCAGGAGCAGAGCAGAGCAGGAGAAATAGAAAATTATCAAAAACTACTACTACACTACTAACAGGCTGCTGAGGTTCATGTTATACATCAGGGTTATTCAAATCATGGCCCTCGAGGTCTGAGCCCTGCTGATTTTCCAGCCTTCGTTTAGCTGTGAGCCAGGTGTGAAGCCTCTGGCCAATCAGGATCTGTAATCAAATTCATTTCTTTGGCTGCATTCACAGATTTTTCTGGGGACATTTGGTCCACACAATGTTATATTAACCTCCAAAAATCCACACACACACACACACACACACACACACACACACACACACACACGCGCGATCCCATGTCATTCAGCACACACTGCCCATGTATTTGAGCTGAGTTTTGTTGAACTGTATTCTCTGCTCCTATGGATGCTTGCCTCTCCGCCTTCTTACTCCTGTGTTTTTACCTCCCCCACAGAAGGTGCCCTGGGTGAGCAGGAGAGGGCCCGCGCCATCCTACTGGCCTGCAGCCACCTACCTGTGCCGCTGCTGCCCCCCCCAGGGCAAGGAGCGCGGCTGCTGGCGGAGGCCAAGCGCACACTGGAGCGCGCGGGGGACCTCCGCTCTCTGCGCGACTGCCGGCGGGTACTGCTGCGGCTGGGGGGGGGCACCGCCATGGCCGCCTCCTGACTGCTGCTTCAGAAGAACTTCCTGGTCCGCGACACTGCAGGAAGTGTCACACCCACAGCACCATCAAACTCACTGCGCACATAGGCTTGTGAACACCCAAAGGACGGGTACTGAGAGGGGGCATGGGGGAATGAGTAAAAATCATTGGGAGGTCAGAGGAGTTCCACCGCCCCCCCAGTGGTCTCTGAGAGGCTCTGAGCTGCACAGGCTTTTCCCGACCAAGAGCACAGCAAAACAAAAGCAGTTTGCCCATTCTGGTCTGCACCCACACAAACACAGCTCAACAAAACTGAATTCCGGGTCAAAAGATTCGTCTTAAAGTTACTGCACTAAGCTGTCTAAGTTATTGCATTAACACGTATCAAAGATATGGCATAATGCCATAGATAGAGAAGGGAGATTTATCCATTTGGTAAGTTTAATTGTATGTCATTGTGCATGTCCCTAATTCAATGTGTAATTCTGTGTGGAGAAGCGGTCTAATGTCTCTGCCCGAGGAAGTGAAAATGCAGGAAAGGATGACAGGGAGAGAGAATGGATGACATCACGACAGGACCGCCTGGCAACGTTCTGTAACCTTCTATGAATTACGGGTCTGCTGACCAAACCAAACGCACTTGAATGTCTCCATTTTCGTGTCGTCCCCTCGTGTAAATCGGGGCCCAACAGTGTTTCAATCAAATTAGAATGATGTTCTAAAAAAATTAGGTGACAGTTGCAGCTTTGAGCTCCATGTGGAAGTCTTACTTTTTGTGTTATTAAAGCAGATGTAAAAGGCTGTATCCTTATAGCAGGATGTCAGAGGAAGTTTTGCAGTCGTCATGGCCTTTTTTTATTTCTTGAAATAGAATAGCTGAACTTGAAATTAGAATTAAGCACTTGGATTTGATACAAAGTACTATTTTATTATGCAATGTATTTTGATTTCGCAAAGAGACGAAACATTAGCTCTCCTGTGATTTTTAAAGGAACAGGCTATACTTTTGTAAGTAGAGCGTAATGCTATTGGCCCATCCACCTGCCAATCGGCAGTCGGCTGGAGACAACATTTATTTTGGTTTTGTGTCAATACAGATTTTGTGGCAGAGCGCTGACACCCACAGGCAGAACTGCCACGGTGCAGTTGTGCTTCTGAAACCTGCCTCTGGTGGGCGCTGGCCTGTGCCGGGTTTGCAGCTCTTTCGTATATACAAGGTATAAGCAATAACAGCATGAAGAGCAGCACCTAAACCTCCTCTATTGGCAAAATAATTACAACACATGTTTCAGTGCCCAGAATCACAGGGCTATATAATCACAGGGTGTCTTCAGTTTTCCGTGTCTGTACGTGATTGTTTTATGTTTGTCTTTTTTTCTGATATTATTATTTAAATTGTTTTTAAATAAAAAAAGGAAAAAACTGGGTGACAGTTACTCTTTTGTCTCGCAATTCTCTGATTCGGGCTTTAGTGAAACAAATGTAATGGCAGTGAAGAGGAGCCTGTGGCTCACATCCTATAAAAGCAGACTCCGCAAAAGAAGAGAAACAGCTTGAGAATTTTCCCCACAGCAACCCAGGAGGGGGAGCAGTCTCTGTCATCTGAGGCACAGTGCCAGTCTCAGTCATTTGCCAACACAGCAGCTCTGAAACTGCGGAGGTAACATCCTCTCCGACTTCCAGACACAGTGTGTCATGTGACGTTCCGATTGGCCAGGCCAGGTTCACTGGGTGGCCTGAAAAGCTAACGGACTGAGAGCCCTAAGAATTAAACTGACATTTAGGGATGTTTCACAAAACAGAGAAAACGTGAGAGAAGGGAAAGGGCTAGTTTGTCATCGAAAGGCTGATTTCAGTTCCCATCTGGATTCTCCTGCTATTTTCGCATACCAGGAAAATGCTTGGTATGCCAGATGACCCGTCCAGCCCTGATTCTCAATAAAACAAAAGCAGGTTTTTGCCTAATATTTAAATCGGCTCTCTCTTAACAGCTTCACTACTTATTGGTGACGTATTGGCGGAGTTGGTGACAGAAGGATGAGATTTTACCAAAACGAGATGCAAAATGAATTTGTCCCTGCTGGTGTGATGGTTATCTTGTCCTGGACTCACCCGGTCATTTTGTACATGAGACCACTGACGTAACGCTCCCCACTGGCAGTGCGACTGATATGAGACGTGACGCTCCCCAAGTGCACTGGCAGTGTGACTGATATGAGACGTAACGCTCCCCAAGTGCACTGGCAGTGCGACTGATATGAGACGTGACGCTCCCCAAGTGCACTGGCAGTGTGACTGATATGAGACGTGACGCTCCCCAAGTGCACTGGCAGTGTGACCACTGGCAGTGTGACTGATATGAGATGAGATGAGGTGGGTAGGTCTTGTCGTGCTTTTTCCTTCTCCGCCAGATCAGAAGTCAGAAGCCGCTAGTGTAGGTCCAACTCAGTCTTTATTGCAACAATGGAGT
>JAABNY020007790.1:8896-23545 GCA_015164015.2 Brevimyrus niger
CCTCACAGTCCAAAAAACATGCTGAGGATAATTGGAGTTGCCAAATTGCCTGTAGTGTGTGTGTGTGAGTGAATGACATGTGTGTGTGTACCCTTTGATGTTCCCTGTCTTGTGCCCATAGCCTCTCCAGGTTAGGATGTTGTAGTCAGAAGGTCACCAGTTCAAATCCGGCGGCTGGCAGGGTGATGTCACTGTTAGGCCCTTAATTCTAATTTTGCCCCAGAGATTGGCTGAACCTGGTTTCTCAATTGTACGTCACTAAAATAAAAATGTCCACTAAAGTGCATATAGTACCATGGATGAAACATTGGCGTCATATTAGTTTTTGGTTAAAATATTTTTGTCCTTGAACTTCAGGACTCTCAAAGTAGAGCACTTCATTCTTTGATGCATTGCCCCCCCAGTTGTGCCTTATTGCGTTTTTCTTTGTTTTTGCTGAGCAGACTTCAGCCGTCGAGCTCCGGCTGTTTAGTGTCCTTGCTTCCTGGTCTGATCCACTTCGGCCCACTCAGCTGCCTGCTCTCTACTGAATAACCGTGGAGCCTTTCCAAGGAAAACATTCAAGAGGATCAAAGCTCCGCTCACCACAATACCTTAAAGCTCCATTTCAGTGGTGGCATATATTCATGTCTTTCTATTTCAAACATTTCTCATTAGTATTTATAACGTTTTCAAGTACTGTGTAAATAATGAAGCATTTGTGGGTGTTTTTTTTTTTTTGGTTCCTGCTGAAAAGAGCACGTTGGGCAAATTTCAATCTTCAGGCTGACCTCAAGCTCCATGCCACCTTTGGAAAGAAAGCACAGGGTCGCCTTTCCTAGAGTCCACCAGATGGTCTCTGGCAGTTTGGTCTGCAGAAGAAACGGCAGGTGGCCTCGGTGGAGGTTAAAGTACTGGTCAGTGGTCACCAAACTACTCGAGGCTGAGAAGGGGCATTTCTTCAGTACATATCCAGTTGTAACTATAATCGGTGATGCTGTATGGAGGCCACCGTCTGCTAAGAAACAAAATGATGTCGAGACACGAAACCTTAAAGCTTTGGCCCATTCATTAAATACTCAGGTGATCATGTGTCTAGTGGTAGGGGATCCCTAGTTCTGCTCTATTTTTGATTGGGAGCCCCTGGATTAGTAAAGGTTTAAAATACTTTGGCCAACTTGACTTCCAGTGAATATTTTTACTGCATTGGTTCAGATTGAGAATAAGTGCTGCTCAGTACAAAAAGCGGGACCCCTACCCTGGGGTGGGCAGTTTGTCATCAACACGATGAATCCGCATTCTAAACCACCGTGTTTCATTGCCTGTTGACATTGTCCCATTGTTCTTCTTTTTTTTCAATCATGCTAGTATTTCTTAAAGTAAGAAGCTCAGTTTTTTTTTTAGCTATAAAGTATGGTTTATTTGTTTGTTTTATTGCTTCTGGGCTATTGGGCCTTTTCTCCAGGTTCTCCTGACCAGTTCCCTATGTCTGTTTCTCTTGCCTCTGCCCAGAATGTGACAGGCTGAGGAAAGATGGCATCTGTAGCCCCCTATGCCACCCTCAGGGCCAGGCCTCCGCCTCCTGCAGCCCCCCCGACAGCGGTCTGCCCAACCGTGAGGACGGCAGCAAGAAAGTAAGCCAGCAACAATCCCACCCCACTCCACCCCTGCCCTCTCACGCTCTTAACAGTCTTCTGATATTATTTTCAGAAACTGTTTGCTTATGAACAGTCTGAAACATTGCCTGATGGAATGTTTTATGAAGCATTCATAAATCTCTGGCTGCATGACTCATTGGTTCAAAGTAAGGACAAAAGATTTTACAAGGTAAAATTCATCGTTTCGTTGATGTAATTATTTTTTCTCATCTCTGCCTAGAAATAATCACCAAGGTTGGTCAGCCTCTAATCTGTTTTTTTTATTTGAACAATGCAGGTCCATCAAAAGTTGTGACAAATCACAAGCCTGCTTTCTGCCTTGGCCTCTGGCCAGACTAAATGCAAAATCACACTGATTATGTGTTTTCCTTGAGCGTTGAAATACAATATCTTGAGTACTATTGGTTGTTCCTCTGACCCCATATTATGATTAACTCGGGTATTTTGTGTTCAAATCAATGGGAAAATTGTTCTGAGAATTCATAAACATTTACTTTGAATTTGTCTATCAACCGAATGTTAACATTTGCGGTAGTCTGCCCCCTAGAGTTTGAAAATAACCTAATTCTGTACTGAATGTAGTTTTTATGGAATAGCATACAATTGCAATTCATTTTCCAGCCGCTTATCCTGGTAAGTGTCATGGGGACTCTGGATCATATCGAAGGCAACATCGGGCGTAAGGCTCAGGGTGGGAAGTCGTCACAAAAATAATGTAACTAATCTGATAATGAGCCAACTTGGGCACTCAAACTTAACAGAATTTATGCTACGTAGATAGTGCTATTGCCTTAGATCTCCTTGGCTAAGGCTCAAATCCCATCTGTACTCTTTGTGGAGTTTACACGGTTTCCACAATTCATATAGGTTCCCTCCTGCAGTGCAAATACATTAATAATATTGTCAGGAATAAAATATTGGCTAGGAAAAAAAAAGCAAGCAATACTGGTAAGTAGAGTGAAATGTTTTAATGTCATCTTTGCACTGACTGGAAGAGTAAAATGCAGGCATACAGCCCCTATTTCCCTCCTTTCCCCCCAATTCTGCCCGCAGTCCTCAATGTCCTCTGCCGAGGAAGAGAGGTTGATGTGCTCCATGAGACTACAGAGCCCTCTGCTGGAGCAGTACCATATCAACGGGCAGATGCACTGGAGCAAAACACTACCGCTGCCCACCCCAGAGGAGAAGATGAGGCAGCAGGCCCAGTGTGTGCCCATCGACATCATCCCCATAAATGTCACTGGTAGGCCACACCCCCTTGAAAAGCCAGGCCACTCCTCCTTTCCTTTTCATCTCCACAGCAATGTTCTACCATTTATGTGCCATTAAATCATCGTGCTGTTGAAGGAGGAAAACATGGTTTTGTGTTATTGTTTTACACCTGTTTTGCATTGATGTAATTTTACAAGATGTATATTTTCAGCGAAGCTTGGTATCTTAGTGATGCTAGTCAAAATTGAGCTATTTTTGACCCTCGGTATATAAATGTTGCAGAACTATGGTTTTTAAGAATTCATAATTAATGCAAATTGTCAAGATGATCTAGAGGACGTGGAGATTGGACACACTGGGCCCCTCTCAGACCAGTGGGTTGATTGTGCTCTTCAGTATGCTTTCCCATGAACTACACATGACGTGATGTAACCTTCCATCTGCTTGCTCTCGCCATTCCACATCAGGGGAGAATTTTGATCGGCAGGCCAGCATTCGACGTTCCTTAGTTAACATGGACACTCTGGTCAGGCGGGCTAAGAAGGTCAAAAGGAGAAAGACAATAACAGGGGTCCCAGACAACATCCAGAAGGAACTAGGTATGGGTGTTTGCTGTTCCATTCACTGCTTACTGCGTGGCCGCTAAATCCTGTCCCCCCCTCAATTTGTAATGGGCTATTATGGCAGAATCCACACCGATGACAACCATAAAGAGCAGTAAAAACCAAAAACAGACAGGCAGGTACTACTGGCAGACAACTGGATAAAAGGAAATTAAAGCATGAAAAATTAAACTCCACCTCTAAGTGTGACAATTACAGCTCTAGCTGTCAATGCCTTTTACCCGTTTCCACCTGGTTTCTCAAACCAGTCCTCAGGGACCCCCAGTCGGTTCACATTTTTGCTCCTTCCCATCTTTCAGGGCAATGATCCGGAGCAAAAATCTGGATCCGCCTATGAGTCCCCGAAGACTAAGGAAACACTGGCATAGATGATTTCTGGTGTTTTGACCTAGTCAAAATTATGAAGACAAAAGGAGAAAGATAAATCTGAATGTGTTTTTTTTTCCTCATTGGTGTTTAATCTGTGCATAAATTACCTCCTCAATTCTGTTGTTTATGAATCTTTCAGGATTTTATATAGTAAAATATAAACAGAAGAATGTAAGCTATTCATTCAGGTCATTCACAGGTTTAGATATCACTATGGTGTGAGAACTTGCAGTGACAATAAAATAAATACCTAAATCAGGGAGCCCCCTGTGTCAGACTCTTTCGAACTTTCAAGTCCAGGCTGTATGGTAGCTACACAATAGGTTTGGTATGACTAACCCAGGGTGGAATTCACGTGAAAGCCAATTTTGTATGATGTCCTACTTACAAAAAAACAGGTAAAATCACCTTCCTAGCCATAGATGGTACAGTCTGGCTAATGAAATCTATCAATTTAAAAAGGCATTCTTTCATATAATCTTCAGATCCCTTCTGTTGATGGGTTATAATCATCAATATTCAGATGTTTCAAATACACTAGTACATTTTTTCCTATGGATTACAAAAGCTGAAAAATTTGCACAGCTGACCTACCAAGCAATTATCAATCTAAGAGGAGCAGGGTCGGGGGGAGATTCCCAGCAGGGACCCCAGAAATGTGTCAGAACTCCTTGTCATTTCCGACACTCATTTCCTCTGTTAAACTTCTTAATTTCTGACCACTTTTCTGGTATTTCTGGGCTACAGTTTTCTTTTTTGTTTTGGAGTCTGAAGGTCATAAACCAAAATCAAACTCAAGCTCACTGCAGAGTTGATGTCCATATTGTAAATTTGACAAATGTTTTTTAAAAGATATTTAGGAGACCAAATTAGAAGGATGGTAGAAGGATGTATAATAATTGAATTCACCATAAGTAAAACTACTGTCAAAGCAACCTGCATCAAGACAGTTAATATAACCTGGGTAAAACTGCAGAATTGTACTAAAATACATGCACTACTTTGGTAAGGTGAAAATCATGTTTTCCTCTATGTTATGCAAGTATTTGTGTCCTGTCTCTTCATTACTCATTCTGACAATTCACTTCATTACAACAAATTAATTTTTTGCTTGAATTCTTTTCCTTGGTTTGTAAACTTTAGGGGACTTAAGTTACATCTACATCCTTGCCAGAGAATTCATTGCTTTGTTTCCCCTTTTGCATTACTCAAAGGGACCGGCGAATGCCACTCTCCTTCAACGTGCGTACCGAGTCAGTACTTCACATTGGGCCGTGTCGGTAGTGTTGGTTCGGCCTTGCGACGTTCCGGCACCCGTGATTCCGGTTGCCAGACAGAGGACACGAAGATCGTGCCCCCATCCATGAGAAGGATCCGGGCGCAGAAGGGTCACGGTATAGCTGCTCAGATGGCTAACCTCTCCAACTCCTCCACGGGCAGCATCTCCACCATCAGTAACGGCACATGCACCATCTTTGCCTCACAACTAAATAGAGTTGACCAGCGTTGCTACAGCCTACCCCGCCAGGGAACCCTAACCTCCCTGCAAGGAGAGCCCAATTACACCAGCACCTCTACTGGGACAGAGGACTGCATTGTAGGTGCTCTGTCACACCAGATCGGCAAGCTTCAGACAGAAATGCAGGCAACACCTTTAAGGACCATCCAAAGGACTGACTCACGACTCTACACTAGTAATCAAGAACGGAGGGAGTTCATGAGTTGTGAGACTCTGGCAAGCCCTACCTCTTTAGCCTCTCCACATAGTAACTGCTCGGTCTTACTCAGCAGTAACAGTCTGCTAACCTCCTCAGTTGAAGGTGTATCTAGCGTTGAAGCAATCGAACAGTGTGCGATACCCATGAACTCGGTGTCGTCCCACCATACGAAGAAGCCTCTCGGCTCTCCTCGGATCAAAGACGAGCAACATCCTTCTTCCTTAAACTCAGTCATTACCCCATGCCGCTGTGACTCAGCGGTATCTCTCAGCACTGGCACGCTCACAGAAACGGAGTCTCAGGGCAGTAATCCAGATGGCATGAGAAGTTACTGTAGCAAGGACACCCAGAGTGAGTCTAGCTACTCCTACGGAAGTCTTCAGAGCTGTAGCCCCCCAGAGAAGTGGAACTACGACACCCTACCCAAAAAACCCCTCAGTTCTAGTTGCTCCACCCCTATCGATCACACGTGCAGCAACTCGGAGCACCCTTCAAAAAAGGCCGAGTCGTTTCTGCCATTCTGCTTTGACAATGATGGCAACTACACTTCCATGAACCTGGACTCGGGGCACAAGTCATGTAGCTACAATAGCATCAACAGTGCGGACCATATGAAGCACTGTATGTATGAGTGCAAAGAACACAACAGTCAAGATGACCAGATTAGCCTTTGCAGCAATAAGTCCCTATCCCGCAGTATTTCCCTTCGCAAGGCTAAAAAACCGCCGCTCCCTCCAACCCGTACTGACTCCTTGCGACGAAAACCAGAGAAGCATTCCCAATTGAAAGCGACAAATTCTCAGGCTAATAGTCCAGTCTCGAGCGAGACACTGCAGCTAAGCCTAAAAAGCAACAACACCTCATCTCCTGCCCAAAGCCCGTCCAGTGATTGCGAGGACCCGTGGGTGCTACGTTCCCGTAGCCAGAGCAGCATCAGTGATTGCAGTAGCCTGGTGTCTCCTTCCAGTGGGAACCTCTACTCCATCTGCCCCATCACACCATCACAGAGTGACAGCAGCAGCTTGCGCCCAGATTGGCCCGAGTCCTTAGCCAGTAATGGAGACTCTCTTGAACTGAGAGCTGAGCAGCTATATTTTCCTGAAATTCAATCCAGTTATGTTGGTGGGTCTCCACTCTCCCAAGAGGAGCTCCACTCAGACTGTAAAAAGCATCTGCCTCTAGCCCTAAATGGGAGCTTGGTGGATAAGACAAAGAGACTCTCATTACCGGAAAAGATGAATCACTTAACATCCCCATCTAGTGGTCTTTCCAGCCAGGTCGGCACCCTGCCTTCCCTCAAGAAGCTCCGGTCTCCTGCAAGGCCAAGGTCTAAGCCTAAAGTCCCTGAGAGAAAATCTTCTCTTCTGTCTTCTGTGTCTGTCTCCCCCATTGCCACACCCATCTCTGCTGGTTCCCCTGACCCCACAAAAAAGCTCCAGCTGGTCCACTCTAGCTCTCCCATGCCAGCAGCACTGACTGCCGACTCTCCTCAGCACACCTCGATAACAACCACAACCTGTGTACCCTCTGCTGCTACTTGTCTTGATTCCAGTCCTTTCAAGGTACCTGGGCAGAACTTTCCTCCATCTGTGCTACCAGTTAACCTTGAGAAGATTTGCACCACAACCAATGTTTATACACCTCCTTCACTTGAACCAATAATTTCTGAACTACTAGATAAAAATTACTCAAGTCCTGCTACACTACCTCTTCCTCCACCATACCAATCCCCACCTGCTCTTTTACCTGTCAGTGGTTTCACCTCTCCTCAACTCTCAAATAAGGGTTTGAAGAATCAGGCAGAAGTCTCAGCTCAGAGCCCAAAATGTTATTTCAGTACTGTAAATACCTCGGGCACAGATGATTCATTAGATGGGAAGATGGATAATATGAGTTACTTTCTGAAGCCCCTGATCACTACCCAGGCTTTGCAAATGGTGCAGCTTCGGCCTGTTGAAAAGGTGGACAGATTTAATAATACTGATGTAGAATTGAAAGATAATGAGAAAGAAGAGAGAACTGAAAAACCCGAGGCGACAAATATATTACCAGGTCCTTCCAATGTGATTCAACAGTCGTCATCACTGGTGATTCAGTCCCTGCCAGATTACTCAAAAAACTCCAGTCTTTCTGAAGACACGCTTGGCAGATTTATCATGAATGGCCAAACTGGAGACCTCGAGCCCCTGGAGTTGACACCTATTGAGGAGGATTTCCTAGACAAGTCATTTCTTCCTACTCAAGAGGAAGATCACTCCTCAAACCCATTGGAGATTTTGCAAATTTCCACAGTTGAGCAAAAAAATTTTCCTACTCCCAAAAAACCCAAACTCACCTTGACTTTGCCTCCAGTTCTTCCATTGCTTGTTGTGGAGCACACTGGTCCACAGGTGGTTAGCCTTGAGAAATTGTCAGTTTTGGGTCACATAGATAGCTGTCCACAACTTCTGCCGGTGGAAGGTGAGGACATCTATAGGAATGATGACAAAGATGAGGACTCTGGGAGTCTCTCACCTTTAGCCAGCCAAGAAGACTTCTTGACCAGCCAACACTCCGGAGAAAATTCCCCAGCCCTTGAGCATGATTTCACCATAAAGGCGGAAGAGTTCGCTATTTGTGATGAAAGGAAGATGTCAGATGGAGATGCTGATGCTGTAAGCAGCACTACAGACTCCTTCAGCTCCAAGGAGGAGGATGATGGTAAGACACATGTAATTAATAAAGGCCACAGTTTTGTTCAGTTTTGGGTTTTTAACTGCAAACAGCCTCAATACCTAGGAAAGCCCAACTGGTTCAGTTTAAATAATAGTTAGTAATTTAATTGATGATTAAAAGCTGGGTTAGATTGGAAAAACTCACAAACTGATCCCTTCCACATGTTTTATTAGAGGGGCCATGTCTGACAGTTACATTGTTTAATAGCCGTCTCATAATGAAAACTGACACTCAGCCCAATGACTCAGCTTTGTAGCTGCATTTGTGATTTAATTAGTTCAAAGTTAAAATGTTTTTCATGTGGTGTTTCCATTATTCTGTCCACCCCCTATAGTTCCACCTAGCTACAGCTTGGAGGTACTCAGTAGCTGTTCATTTTATAATGCATTTCATTAAGGTGCTTCTCTGCACTACTGCATAGATTGAGTCTTGCAAGAAGGGTTTAAGAATAGGATTTATATCCAGGAAGCATCTATTCTCTCCCCCACTGCAAGCAGATTGGACTGATGGGATTGTGGATGCAGTAAAGCTTCCTTGTTCTTTCTTTCTCTGGTGTATTGGAGTGTTCCTTTTCTTCTGCACTCCAAAACAAAAATGGAGACCTCACCTGCTTCCTTGTAGTTGACTGCTTGGTGTGGAACCTACTACAGGAAACACTGGGGCAGTTTCAGCTTCTCTTCAGGGTAGATTCTGAGATATTAGATTGCTATTAGATTCCTAGTACATAAGTATTGAGAGCAGGCATACAAGGTGAGGAAGAATGAAACCAATGACTGCATGCAACTCCAGCCACCTCTACTTGGTCATGTTTTGATTTTGACCTTTTGTGGTTGAGCTCAGAGATGTTTTGGCGAATTTCATGGTTGGTATCACAGCCCTCGGATACATTGCATGAATCTCTACCTTGTTAAGGTGAGGTGTTCGACTGCATCTCCTCGGTTCGGAGTGAGACACACGGAGAAGAGGCAGAAGACATGGTGACCCCCACACGGCCTCGCACGACTGAAGACCTCTTCGCAGCAATACACAGGTATTCCTATTACAATATTTTGTTATCTCCTTTATCAACCCACCATAGGTCTTTGTGGTTTTCAAGTGCAGAGGAATAAATGAAAGTCCATATTTCCCCCACTACTCATACTGCCTATAATAACTGCATCGTAAATTATTCATGACCACGTTTTGCAGCTGCGTAACCACCTCGCCCCCAATGCAAGTGTCTTTCATCAGACAGAGCCTTTGCACAAACCAGTAATATTGAAAATAGGACTTCCTTAACTGAATATTTTTTTATGGAGCACGGTGTTGTTCACCCATAGCTGTGAAAGCACTCAAAAATGACAAACCTAACAAATTTTAACGGAGCTGAATGTGAAACCCAGTATCATGTTTTAAATGACAGTATTTCTGATTGGTGAATTTGGCTTATTTCACTTTTTTCCCCCAGATAGTGACCATATCCCTGTTATATGTATGACATGAATTATACCATGTAGCAGCTTTGAAATTCCCCCCGGAATAGGTCTGGATTACATTAAACGTTGAATTACCATTTCCCCCCCCCCCCCCTCTCCTGTTCTTGTTACCCTTTAACCCATAGTTTTGCTGCACTATAGCTATACTTCAGCTTTGCTTACCCCATGTAAGTCTCCGGCACCCCCCATCTGGCATGTCTGTGTATTGTTTAGTGTTCTGTTGCTGTGTAATTAAGCATCAGTAGAATGAGGGTTTTTTATTATATATTTTATGCTCTAAATATACCGGACTGCATATTTTGGAACTTGTTTCCTACTGAATTCATTCAATCCAACCTTAATCATATCATTATAATTTATATTATGGATGGATGGATGAAGTGGTTCATCGTAATAAACATAAGTGAGGGTGCAGACCTAGTAATGACCACTTCTTGCTGTGTGAGATATGTAACGATAGCTTGTAACTTGTGTTCACCTTAGGTCTAAACGTAAAGTTCTGGGTTGGAGGGAGTGTGAGGAGGATCGTCCTCGGGTCCACTCCTCCTCGCCTCCCGTCACGCCCACGGGTGTCTCCCCGGGCCTGGCCTCCCGCCAGCGCAGCCTCCGCAGGACTCCCACCAGCAATGACAGTTTTAAAGCGCTGCTCCTGAAGAAGGGCAGCCGCCCCGAGGGCGGCTTCCGCATGTCCGCCGCCGAAATCCTCAGAAGCACCGACCCCCGGCATCAGAGGGCCCAGTCGGACTCCGCCCTGGAGTCACCGTCCTCGGGCCCCGGCAGCCCCTGCGCCTCCCCGGGCCACGGCCACAGGACACCCGAGGAGTGGGCTCGCACCGAGGGTCTGCTGCCCCGCTTCTCCCCGGTGTTCCTGAGCAATCGGCATGGGCGCTCTAGCACGCCGCCCTCTGCTGCCAGCAGCAGGTACAACGCCCGCAACCGCATCCTCAGCAGCCCGATGACCGCCATCAGCGAGCGGGAGGGTGAGCTGGCTGAGGCTGCAGACTGCTGCGGAACCCCTGAGAGCAGGACTCCGCCGGGGACGCCGCCCAGCCCCATCTCCTCACCACAGGACGAAGACGGTACCTCACGTGAGGACGGCAGGTAGAAAAGCACTTTAGTTGCCCCTGTTCAAGGGCAGATAGAACTCTCTCAGTGCCCAGGGGTGTAGTCTTAATCCAACCACCTGGCTTGGACACTCATGGTGCTTTTTCTGGTCATAAATTAAGGGAGGCCAGGCCCAAGTATCCATAACAGAATCTATGGTGCTTTAGTCTGAAACATAAAGCAATTCTGCTGCAGCTTTAATTCCACCCAGTCGCTCATTTTGTATGAAAACATATACATTGCTTAAAGCAACAGCACACTTCCAAAGCCGACGTAGCCTGACGTTCATTTAGCAGAGCATAGTTTTTTGTATTCCATGATCGAAAGCTTAAAGCACTTGTAAGGTTAAACATGAAAATTAGATTAATTAAGGAAGAGGTATGTGTGAGGAAGGAAGGGTAAAGTGAACAGTTGGTTCTTGCTGCACTGATTCTTCGACAACGGAACAGGGTTGAATTGAGGCCGCTAGTTAGCATGTTGTATTGAATGGAGGAAAATAAGGGTTTGCGCTACAAGTCTTGCTTGCGTTCCTGTATGATCCCACGTTGAGACTTAGCCTAGCATTTCTCTGGAGAGGATACAGCAGCAGCACGGCTGTCTATTGCTTTGACCACACTTGGGCTTTAAGTCCCTGAATTTGGCCACAGCAAAGCTGAGATTTCAGTGCTGAATGTCTAGATGCAACTGAAAGAGGAGGAGTATCGTGAAGAGCCAGCTTTGAGGAGGAAGCATAGAGGGATGATGGTCATGGGTTGGTTCCACGACTGGTTTGAAGAGCTTGATTTCTAGTTTGTAGATTTTGCACTGTTTTGTTCTTTGTATTTATGTTTCAGGAATATTAAAATGTATTCTTGTTTTTCAGTTAATTTGAAATAAAATTATTTGGAAAAGAATTTTGAAGGAAAAATCTGTGAAGATTTGGTTACCAAAGGGTGCAATACATCGTGTATGATTCTTCCCTAAGCCCAAATTCAAAATGATTGCAATAACCTTTTCTTTTTTTGCGGGGGTCTGAATCAGAAGCTGTATGAAGCTTATGCTGCACTACCTGTATGCGTTTTCTAAAATGTGCACGCTTATTGCAAATAAATATTGGCATTAATATCTCATTGTCACATTTCCTCCAATGAGGAAATTAATTTTGTAACCATTACTTCTCTGTAGTTGTTCACACATTTTGTGTGCATGTTGAACATAACATTGTGTTCAAGATGCACAATATTTTGAAATATGTTTGTAATACTCTAGATGAGTAGGAATGTCTTTGGGGGGGGGGGCATACTTAAGTGGGCTTTTGTCAGTACTTTAAGCTAAAAGGACGTTATCCCAAACCCTGACTCCAGTTGTCTTTAGTTTCCTGTCATACATTTCTCTCCCTTTAGCCAGCCTCTGCGCAGCATGTCTGCAATCAAGTAACAGATGTGTCCTGTTGGCAGTAAATAAATGGTAAATAAAATTTACATTAAGAGTGTCTTTATTAAGTCACGCTAAAATGGCATTCTACTCAAACACAGGCATAGACTTGCCTTTCCAATGATCCCCAATATGTTACAAAAAGTGACCAAAGAAGAATTTCAGTGCGGGGGGACATACAATTTAAACGGCACAAACATATGAAACTGTTTAAATAAATAAGGCTCATAAGATGAAAGCACAGCGAGACCAGTCAACTGCAAAGCTGTTTTACTAGTAGTGCTGGTCGGTGGTCTGCCTCGGAGGCAGTGATGGTCTGCCTCGGAGTCCTTGCCTCATCCAAAACCTCATACATTCAGGTCTATATATGACTGACCACGACAATTATGGGGGGAAAAAAATAAATCCAGCACCAACTTAGTTGTATTTTTCCCTAATGGCTCTGTACACAAAATTCTTAAACTTCAGACTGCTGGACTGTTCTGCACAACCTTCCTGAAGTGAAAAGGATCGTCCATCTGAAACATGGATCCTGCTCACACACGTAAAACAGGCTCTAAGTGTTCATGTTCAGCCTTCTATTTTAAAATAAGCTGCCTTTCGTTTTACTGCTTTTTCCACCCGAAGCTAATCATCTGAAAATAATGTCCTACCTAAATATATAAGCACAGGTCTTGCTGTACAGTACCTTCAATTCTTTTGGCTGGGAACACCTGCAAGAGGAACCTAGATTCCAATTTGTGGATAACTAGCCTTAAAAAAGACTCGTTTGGCCTGAACAAATAAAGATAAAACGAAGAGAGAAACTGCATAAGGAACAGTAGTTTTGTTTCATTCGCAAAACATGCCCAACTGATGGACTGCACAACATTAATTTTGTTTATTGCAAAACCGACGTCGGAGTACAGAATGATCCTCACTCACTGCAATCAAGTAGAGACGGAGCACTTGGATCCAAGTCAAGGAAATTGCCCAAACTAGTTTTTCACTCTAAAAATGCCAAACGGGGATGCCAGGGTCAAACTTCGAAACAATCAACAGATTACCCAGTGTTAACATCAAACCGGCGTATCTCAGGTACCCAAGTAGGCTGGGATCTTGGGGGTTTAGATGACTATAGCATGGATAGACATGAATTGAGTAAGGCTGGGTGTGTCTAAGAATGCAAGCACAGACAGACGGGCCTCATGAAGAGGCTGCGGATTGGCTATAGTCCTTCCTGCTATTAGGTGTCAGATTTGGGCAGGACCATATCTCTCTGGAGCCCAAAGCAGCTCCTCAGGGCTGGTAATGCTGCCGGATGAAGGCCAGGACGTTATCCTTGGACAGCTTCTCGGGATCCACCCTTGTCTGAGAGTCGTGCACTTTGACGCCATCTTCCCATGCCCAGAAGAGTTGTTCGGAGTGGCACACACTGTGACAGATGGTACGGTTTTCGTTTGTACGCTGACTGACAGTATCTAACATTCAGGCAAGGTTTTTGCCCCAAACTAGGTAACTGCATGGTGAGATACTCACTGGAAGGGAGCCGCAGAATTCTCTGGAAGGTCGTACGAGGATTCTTTAGTCAGCTTGTTGTAGAAGAACTTCCTCTTTGTCTTCTTGCTGTACGCCATTGTCCAGGGCTCTGGGGGGCGGGGGCGGTGAAGACGGGAATAGCACAAATAACGCAGGGAAAAACGACAAGATGCTTCATGGTTGACTGGATTTTTCTGCCACGCCTTCACACAACTCACCATTCATCGTCTTAATGATGTACAGGCCGCTGGGTAGGAAATGACGGTCGTCCCTGCCGGTGTAGGACAAACGTGGGACTCCGCCTGAGCTCTTTGTCATCTTCATCTCCAGCCTGGCACCAGCCGGGTTCGAGGACAAAGGGAATAACAATGTTCATATGTTAACACTCCAGGTGTCAAAATTTAGCCGTACACCTTAGAAAACCCAAAAAACTTCATGTCCAGCGAGGTAGAGCTGCTGTTGTATATTACAAATAAAACGTGACACAAATACATCAAAATGTTCAAAATAAATAGTGTGTGTGTGTCTGTGTGGAAATGTGTCCGCAAGTAGAAAGTCAATCTGAGCATCGGCTATATGATTAAATATGAAGCATAAACGAACATTAATTCATGTCCTGGCCTCACCTGATGAATATTTTCTCCATCTCCTCTAATCTGTATACCTCCTTTACTCTGGGGGGGGGGGGGGGGGGGGGGGTAAAAAAACTTTACTCAGGGGCCCAATGTAGCTACAGAGGATTTGAACCAGTGACCTTCTGATTGCAGGCACAGAGTCCACCGCAACCCCCCCCCCCCCCCCCCGCCCCCCTCCGCTTCTTTTTTTTTCAATACTTTTTCCTTCATAATGGCTGCCGCCCCTATTT
>JAABNY020008124.1:0-23285 GCA_015164015.2 Brevimyrus niger
CGCCTGTCTGCCCCCAAAACCCCCCCCCAGATCCCCGTTTGGGCCCTGGGCTCCACACAAAAAAAAATTCCTCCCCCTGTCCTTCTCCGGGTTCCCCTTGGGGGAACTGCCCCTTTGGTTGGGGGTGGGGGGGGGGGGGGGGGGGTGTGTTGGCGGGGGAGGGGGGGGGGGGGGCAGGGTGAGGGGGTGCAGGTCTGAAAGTGAAAGAGCACCAGAGCTGCTGCAGACGGCCCAGGGTGCTCCTCTGAGGGGGGTGGGGGTGGGGGTCAGTAACGCTGACCTCTTTCACTCTTTCTTAATACTTTTTAGAAACCACTGTCCCCGATTGGCAGTGTGCTGCTTTGTCTTGGCAAAGTTCATTGTCAAAATAAAGAGCATCAGAAAATGGAGGGAAGGAAACCTAGTTTTTTAATGTCACAGGGAAATCACAGTAAAAAGGATATGGTTTTTTTTTAAAGTAAATTTGATCAAAAAGAAAAAGCTCCTGTATCCTTTATTCTGAAAAATTCCAGATTCCAAAATGGATCTGGTCTTGTGAAATAGCTATGGAGCTCTTACTGAGGCCCACCTATGTAGGATGTGCCACAGGATTAATGGTGCTGGTTGAGTATGGTGTGAGTAATAATATTCTGGCTTGTATATTCCCGCAACAACTATTTCCCCTCCTTTCCAGCATTGTCTCATGACATTTTCCAGTATGTTCAGAGCGCCCTCCTCCAGCCATCCACCCCCAGTCTGACGATTCCAATTTTTACAAGCCTTCTTTAGCCTCAGGCCTGTCACCCGTTCCATTATCTGCCTTGGGGATGGCTTTCCTGGTCTCCTTTATTACACTTCCTCCCCCCCCCCCCCCTTCCCCCCCCCCCCCCCCTCCCCCCCCCCCTTCCCTTTTCTGCCTTTGGGATGGTTTTTCCGGTTTTCTTTTTTACAATTTCTCCCCCCCCCCCCCCCCCCCCGATCTGTGAGTCCCATTATTTACCCCTTTAACAAATGATGTTGGACCCATGAAATATCAGTTCTGGCCCTGATATCCCACACACTCCCCTTCTCAAGGTAGCTGCCGTCTGTACGGAGCACGCAGCTGCTGGGTGGTCACTAAACTACAAGGCACCTTGTTACTGGGTGACACAGTATCATAAATGAACCAAGTATAACTCCAAACATTTGTTGTTTTGACAGCAAATGAACAAGCCCACCCCAGTCCGTATATCTCAGATTCAACACATGATTCCCCAGACACTTCTGTGCTATATTAATCCACAGGGCTATTCCACCGTTCTATTTAATGTTGACACTTATATGCCACAATGTGGAGCAAAATCAACTCCATGTATCGTTTATCCCATTGAGGATACTGCACCTGGGAGACCCCACACCCTTTACCACATACACATTCTCCAAAAGCAACACATACAACCCAATCAACATACACCTTTATACTCCCGTGGGACTGAGAGTGGGCCAAACCCCGAACAGTCCCTCAGCTTGGTTCCAGGGCTCTACAACAGCGCCTGTCTTAGGTTGCTCCTGTCCTCACACAGGAGTCTTACCCGTCTCTGGTCTGATACACAGTGCTGTGGCACCGCATGCGATGCATTCGCTGTCCGGCCTTCACCATGCAGTGAATGCACTACATAGGTAGGATGTGTTTGCAGACTTGATACTTAAAGCATCAATCTGGCTAACAAACAGCCTTTCAGCCTGTTGTGCCGGGAGCTCGTCAAATCACTCCATGCAAAATGCAACCATCCTATGCCACTGCTTACCTTAGCTATCACTAATTGAGAAAATGATAGACGCTGGTATTAGTGGCATATAGCTCACAGCCAAAAATATACCACTTAGCTTACAAAGGAAGGCTGCACATGCTAAACAGAGATGCAGATCGACTAAAAACCACTTCCTCTTCCTCTTATCTGCCATTGTTTGTAACCCAGAAACAGATTCAGTGCAAGCTCGGCACTGTCTAAAAATAGATGCCGTGGATCTCGACTGTGCTCCACATTAACCTCAACAAAGATGCAGGAGGGCTGTGGAGCAAAAACAGCCCCCCCCCCAAGCCCCTGTCCTCCTTCAGGTCACAGCTGGAGATTGCAAACAGGCGACATGTCCTTCGAAATATCAGCAAACCTCCCTCATCGACCTTCAGTCCTTATTGGCATCAACTGAAGTATGAGACATACAAAGATGTTCCTTAAAACTTGTTCTTCGTTTATTTGACTGGGAGCAATTTTCAATTTCCCCTCATTTCAGCAAATTGACCTTTTCAGATTAGGAAATCCATGTGTACTGAGGGTCTCTTTATATGTGTGGACATGAAGAGTAAGAGCTCACTGGGCGATCGACTGACTGACGGGAAAAGGCGATGCAGTAACTTTGTGCCTTTTCTTCTTCGGGGAACTGGCTGGTGCACTGGCTGAGGGGACTGCCGGGGAATCAGACCAGCCCATGGCCGTCTCTTGACGTCAGCTGTGATGCACGACGCTGTTCATTTCAAAGGGCCATATTTGTGCTTCCTGGTTTAGAGCTGTGATTGACCCGACCCCCCAATACATTTCTTAATGCCACCCACATCAACAGACCCGTTCAGAGGTCCAATAGACAAGCATATAGTTGTCTGTGTCTTGATAAGAATTTCCCGTTTTGCAGGCGGCACAGGGACCTGCCTGTCATCGGCCATTGAGAAGAGCTGGTCGGCTGACGATGATACTGCTTGTATAATGTGAGCATAGCAGGTGAAGCCCAGAAGGCCACAGGTATCGAGGTCAAGGCAAGAACCAGACAGAGCAGCTGCCGCTGACCGTGAAGCAGGAGGCCGGTTACTGGAACCACCCAGAGTGAACAACATAAACATGCAACTGTAGCTTCCTGTTAAGTGGCTTTTGAAAGCGCTGCTGTGAAACCAGAAAAGTATCATTTTCACTGATACGGTCTAAAAAGGACACTGATCTGTAGAGTCTAAAAATACATTAGAGACGTGTAAAAATAATTTCCATCCTGTCTGCGTGCAAAAGCACAGAAATAAGTCACACACTAAGGAACCTGGGTACAGCGGCACTACTTGCACAGAGGCTTCTGTGAATGACAGCAAAGCACAGCGTCCTGCCTTGGAGATCCAAGGCATTTGAAGAGGCCCTCATATTACATCCATACAACTGCTGCGCCAATGTAGCGCAGCGACGAGAGCAGCAGCAACGACAGCAGCAGCGACGAGGGCAGCAGCTCCTGCTCCTTTGTGATGATTCTTAGAGCATCCACCCCTTCTAGTGAAGCAAGATATCATCATCAACAGAATCAGAGTTCACTTTACTGGCCAGACAGGTACAACTGTATGGCCCAGGAGTTTGTTTGGCAGTATTGGGGCTTAAACTCACAGATGACATAGATGAGCGAGAACATAAACTGAGAAAAATAGATAAGGAGAAATAAAATAATAGAATAATGGAATAAAATAGTGCAAGCAGTGCAATATAATTATAAAGATATTAAGGGGAACAGAGATATATTGAATACTAGATATAAAAATATTTTTTCAGTAGATGAGTAAACTCAGCAAAATGAGGTCAGCAAATGGAAAAGTTTTGCCCAGTCCAGGAAAAGTGTTATTGTGAGGGACTTTTATTGTGAGGCTTCAGTGAGCCCTTTGAGGGCAGTGATGCTCTTGTCGGTGTGGTAAGACTCTTGGGTCGCCAGACTTTTCCTCCAGAAGCCTCAAATGTTATAATTCTCCCTGTTACTCGCTGTCATGATTGTGTGTCGTGCTGCCAGGGCTGGTGCCCATCCAACCCTGCCCTGCGTATTTCACTTGGACCGGCAGGTGGCTGGCTATCCTGTTCCCCCGTCCATTGTCTCTTAGCCCTAGCGTGTTTTCCCCTGTTCCCCAGACTGCCTCATACCTCAGTGGGTTGAATATGTGGCTCAAAAGCAATGAACTCTCGGGTCTTGGGCCAGGGACCAATCTCATGTATTTATATGTATTTATGTTTTTGTTTCCTGGTTATAAGTTTGCCCTGCTTTTGTCCTGTAGACTTCCATTCCCGTTTATACACTATATTGTCAAAAGTATTGGGACACCTGCCTTTACACACATGAACTTCAATGACATCCCATTCTTAATACCTAGGCTTTAATATGGAGTTGATGCACCCTTTGACTGCATCCGACGCTTTGCATTGCTCTTGGTGATGTAAGGATTGGATGCAGCTGCTCGGCCATGGAAACCCATTCCATGAAGTTCTCTACGCACTGTTCCTGAGCTATTCTGAAGGCCACATGAAGTTTGGAGGTCTGTAGCTATTGACTCTGCAGACCGTTTTGACTTCTGCACACTGTGTACCTCAGCATGCGTTATCCTCACTCTATGATTTTACACGGCCTGACTCTTTCTGGCTGAGTTGCTGCTGTTTCCAATTGCTTCCACTTTGTTATAATACCACTAACAGTTGACTGTGGAATATTTAGTAGAGAAGAACTTTCACAAATGGACTTATTGATGACACTTGAATTCACTGAGTGCGACACTTGAATTCCATGATTCGGAAGGATGTCTCAATACTTTTCCAATACAGTGCATCTTGGTTCCATGTTACTTATCTTAGTGTAGTAATTCCCAGTATTTGAATAGTGTTCCTTACATTCTGCGTTTGTTCCTTAGTTTCATGTTCATTAGTATAAGTTGCTGCACCTGTTGCCTGTTTTCCCTGTGCTGTTCTTATTGGTTACTTGTCTTACGTGTCACATCTGGCTCTTCTTTAGCTCTTATGTTGTGTTTAAGTGCTTTTTCCCCCCCTTCTACTACTTGGTGATTCATTTTGTGAATTAATGGTATGAGAATGAAACAAGAAACTAGAACCTGGATGGAATGAAATAGCAAAACAGTTGAAGAGGCATGAGAATCCTTTAAAATAACGTTGGAGGACTTTATACCTATTTCCAGCAAAACTAAATCCAGAAAATGGCAACCAAGGTAGTTTACTACTGAAATTAAGCATAATGTCAGGAGGAAAAGGGCTCTATTCTGCAAATGGAAAATAACTAATGATCTCAGAATAAAGCAGGAGTATGTAAGTCTACAGGTTGAGTTAAAAAATAACATTACACTATCCAAGAGGAATGTAGAAAGGAAGATTGCATTGGGGCTAAGGATGAAATTAAAAGTTTCTTCCAATATTTTTGTAATCTCTAATCTGCATCTGGATAGTAAAGGTCTTATAATTGAAAATGAAATTGATATAGTAAATGAGTTTAGTGATTATTTTACCCTGGTGTTCACAGTAGAGAATATGAGTAACTTACCACCATTTAGTACAAATACAGTGTCATCTATGAGCAATATATGTATAACTGAGGCTGATGTGGTACTAAGCCTAGCTAAGCTCAAAATATATAAATTGCAGGGCCCTGATGGCATCTTTTCTATAGTTTTAAAGGAGATGAGGGGTATTATTATTCCCCCGCCGGTCCTGCGCCACAACACGCGGCAGTATATCCATTACGAAGCCGGCCGCAGAAAACTGACCAAGATTTACAGAAAGAATTCCTAAGATTCTAGCAAAAAATATATATTTAAGTTAAATGCAAAGAAATTGATTTTGTGAGAAACGGTGCGTGTGAAATGTAATGTGGGGGTGGGGGGGGGGACATACAAAATCATTTAAACATGAAATATTCTAAGTTAAATGTACAGGGTGACAAATGGTGAAAAATAGGTAATAACAATATAATAATTAGGAATTATTTAAGACTGGAATAGCAGAGAATGGGAGAGATTGCCCTGTAGGTGATTATTTTCTTCAATTTTGTGATGCAAATAAAGACTGGCCCCTCTGATTTACTCAGGTAGGAGCAAGCAGCATAGATTTTTAAGTAATTTTTATGTGGGCATTTAGCAGAGACAGTGGGCGTGATGTCTGCCGGCAATGGATGATGACATCATCTATTGGCCGAACCCTAGTCACAACCCATTGAACCTGCATCATCTTACATAACTTTCCTTAGTACATTTTCTCTTATGACACTGTAGATATGAGCAAACAGTCTACTAATTTGTAATTATTTTTATAAGAGACACTGGTGATCATTAAAGAGCCAATGTCTCGTTGGCACCAGAAAGAAGAATCACTGTCTCACTGTGAGAAATGAGTCACCTTCACACTGCCAATGGCAAGAAAAACCACTGTCTCACTAATAGAAACACAAGTCACTGTCTCACTGCCACTGGCAAGAAACATTATCTCACTAGCACTGGCAAGAAGAATCACTGTCTCACTATTACAAATACAAGTCACTGTCTCACTGATGCTAGAAGTCTTTCATCTCACACAGAGAGCAGACGATGCAGTTTGGCTGAGCTGCAGTGGCAGGAAACAGTAAGAAAGCACAACACTCCACAGCAAATTACATAATGAAAGATCAAAGACTGAACAACTGACTGCTCAGGTTAAGCTCTTCTGAAGGTTTCTGACACAAGCTGTCCATACACCAGTGGTTACTCTGGCCCTCCTCGAAAATTAGCTTGTTTGACAAATAAAACAGAAATCTAGTTGTCACAATTATTGATAGACATAACTTACATTACTTCATAAAAATGACATGCTTGTAGCAGAAAATGGAGACAGAGGTTGAAAGCTACAATCCAAGTCCAGAGTGAATCCAGTGCCTGGTGGCTGGGAAAGTGTTGGATGGTGGGCAGGCTGGTGTGTGAAGGTGCCAACAGGAACCATGTAACTGGAATTCTGAAGCCAAGACTACCGGAACCAAGGTACTAGAGATCAAACTCAACAATGCAGTGAAACAAAATCAGTAAAACAGATATAATACAGTATAATACAGTTCAGAGGCTCCCAATTGGAGCTTGAACAAGTGGAAACACTTATCAGTAAATTTCTTTTACTAGGTTGCCTATATACACAGTTCAGTTAGCAAGGAGCAATTGTGGCTTTATCCTGACGTGGTGGGGTATGCAATGACCATGAGTATCACCCCTTGGATACCCCCACTGAGGGTGTAATCCTCCTCAAACCCCCAAAGGGGTGGCACCGGATTCCTGGAGAGTGATGTCATGGCTGCAGGACTTTGAAAGGCATCCCCTGGGCCTGTGAGAAGCTTAGGGAACTTTGCCCTGTGGATTCAATCAGTCTGAGAAACATGCCAAGCCACTCCCAGTTGGCTAAATACTGCAGCTGATCCTGAACTTTCCAAGAAATCAGAAGGCACTTTCGGTATATGCAGGGGAACCATCAGTGATGCAGGGGAACTGATGCGACATCTCTGGATAGTAGTGAGCTTGTAGCAACCAATTTTAGGAGGATTACATGGAATGTTAGATTCAATAGGCTTTCATAGATCAGGATAGTGCATTTGCTCAGTCCCAAATTAGCTGATGATCTGAAACTAGAAACTGGTGAAAAACAAGGTCCAGTGGTCCACAAGGACTGAAGCAGCTGGTAGTTTAGAGATAGTTTGTTGTTATCAGTGATCACCAGGGACCTGTATAATGAAGCAGGCCTTCTTGCTTAGCCAGATAACTTGTTGGATTTAAGGTAGTCTGGGAAAAATGAATATGAATGAAGATAAGTCCAACAAAGTCTGGTGAACAAGGCAGCCTGAAGTTCTGGATAAGATAATAAAAGAAGTCAGCAGATTATGAGAGCTCCCTCACTGAAGAGGCACTCATTCTGTAAGGACTCAGACCTTCTTGGGATCTGAAGTGGACAATGAGCATGATTTGGTGACTTTTGAACTTGCACTTTTGCAGCCTGGCCCTGAGTATTCACTCGAATCCCTCACACACCTGCTTGTGCTGCATCTCCTCATCTATAGGCTTTGTTGGATAAGATAGTATGAGCATTGAAAAGCCCAAGAGACGTTATTCATAATGTGAGAAAGTTGGTAGGTGATAGTTGTAAAAGTTATTGATAGAGCCTTATGTAAGGTGGAACCCTTCCACTCATCGCCCTCTAAATCCTAATTAATCTTAAGGTTGTATGTACTTTGGAAATCAAGTCTGGAGCAGTATCAACTTTCTCTTTATTGGCTGAAATAGGAGGTGGCGTTTAACCATAATGACACATACCTATGGAATACCATCCTACTCACTCATTCAGAGGTCTGAGTTGGTAGACGAAGCAGAAGGGTGTAGGAACCAAGGGTTTCACTGTGAAGACTACAACTTTAGATCTCTGATATAGAAATTGGGTAGACATGTCCCCTTTGGGGTGGAGGGAACCACTAATCAAGTCTATAGCATAGTCATAAGGTCAATGGGAGGGCAGAGTTGCCCATTGTCTGCTAAAGCGGGTAAGGATAGTCTGCTGGGGGCTATATGGGGGATATATGGGATTTGGCTATCTGGAGTATTGTGCTGAGGGTGGCCCACCATCCATCAGCTTCTTAGCCAATAAAGCTGTCAGCACAGACAGTCATACCATCTCCTTTCCACAGGAGACCTTTACTGGCAATAGGATCAGCATGATAAGATGTGCAGTTATTTATGAACGTCGCCCTTCACCTTCAACAGCTGAGTATTCAAGGTAGCAGTGGCTGACTAAAACACAATATACTGTACAAATCCCCCTTCTCCTATTGGCATAGTGCCATCCTGGTTGGACAGCCACATCTGACCCAAAGGCAAAGATTCAATGTACTACAGTCAAGACGAAGAACTCACTGACCTCTCTACGGTGCCATACAGACTAAACCCAATCACCTCCTGCTATACCAGATCCTCCTGAGAGAGAAATAACACACTGGAGAGTATTCCCCTTTATTTAGTCTGACCATTGTCTCTTTGGAAGTCAGATAACCTCTGTCAGTAAGCTGTAATGAAGGCAGCATAAAAGAGAATGAGAGTACTGAGGTGAAGATTGCAAGTATGTCATCCAAGTTCTCACTACTGCACTATAGAATCCAAGACAAGTAATTCATCACTGTCAAGATATGTCAGACTCAATGGAAGAGTTATATTAGTTAAGATTAAGCTGAAAGAGAAACCAACACACAGGAGAGTCCCACATCGAAACCCTCTTCTAATGTTGAGTACCACCATCAGTACATTACTGTACAGTTTCTCCACATCACCTAAGACTTCAGACTGGAGGCTTCATGTGTCTGCTCCACTGTTTACCCTTCTCTCAAAACCTCGACTGCATCTTAGGGTGCACTCACACTAGCAAATGACGCCAATGATGTGACTGACACTCGCATGCACACATGTACACTGTACATGCACTGGACCAGGATGGAATGGAGCAGGTAAATTGTAATAATAGTGATATTATCTGATATTGTTTTATTATCGATTATATTCTTTAGTTGTTGCTAATGATTGCTGATTATTTTTGCTGCTGTAATACCTGACTTCCCCTCTGAGGATCAATAAAGCATTATATATCGTATAAAGTCACTTTTATATTTTAATTAAATATGTAGGATCCCACATGCACATATCACAGGGCTTAAATTCCAGGTGGTCTGAGACAAGGCCAAGCCTGGTACAAAAGGCACCAAAGGGGGGTTTTACACACACACACACACACACACACACACGCACAGATAACAAGGGAGGCCAGCACTCCAACTTTTATTGCCCAAAGATTTAGGGACCTACAGACAGCATAGTGGACCTCAAGGACAGGAGTCCCTCGACTTGGCACACAACCCCCTCCCCAGACATCCTGCCTTACATACCACCCACCAAACAGACCAACACCCTAAAGAAACTTTAAGTTTGGCTTTTGAACAGCCTGTATATTGATTTACTCATGACTACCAGTCTCAATATATAGGTTATGTTTGTATGTGTCCTTAGACAATCTTAGTGTTTTGTGTGCCACCCTTATAACCATGTTGACAGAGTATCACCTATTTTATCCCTTTACACTTGAACACATATAAATTTGAATAAGTAAATAGGTATAACTACCACTGCATATATATTCTCATGGATATACCATAAGAATCTGGAAAATTAAATAGTGTAACCAGTGTGTCCTAACTGTCAGAGAGTCTTCTTTCTTTGTTTAAAAGCCCCCACTTTTCTCCACATTCTTTATGGTCCTTATCTGATGTTGGTGGTCCTTAGCAAGCTTTCTGTGCTCTACCATGCTATATTAAAAGGACTGAATTAAGGTGTACATTATCCATTCTGGGGAAGATCAACTGAGATAAGCCACACCAACCAAAATACATTTCCAGATGTGCAACTTAAATTGGTATTACCACAAACTAACGGCCATGCCTATCTATGGATAAGATGTGCTGTTTGTAATATGAATATTTGATGTAATGTCTGCACAAAGTGTAACATCTGTTGAGGTACAACCCAAAACACCTGTATCATATACTGATGTGAGTCAGTCACATATACAATATAAATAATTGTTAATCCATTAATACAGATGGTATGAGGTGTGAACCTGTGAAGCTAGTATGGCATGTTTGGTGTCAAACTGATGGATAATCACCCCTGATTCTAAATCTGGTCAGTGATTACCACGAAAGTGGATGTATCAAGTTATAACAGCTTAATGAAAATCATCAGTAAAGGGAGAATCAATCAGGTCATAAATCCCAAAAGGACTGATATGGACCCCCTTTGGAAAGCCTGCCAAATGGATGGCCAGCCATTGGTCCAGGAGTCGAATTCCTGTTCATCCCTATTCATGAATTTTAGACCATAAAACCCTGGCACCTCAGAACAAAGGAGGAGCAGAGAAAAGCCTATTGGCCCAAGAGGAGTAGAAAGACCATCAGCCCAAAGAAAGGTAGAGAGCATCAGATCAGGAGAAAAGAAGCCCACAAGAAGCCCTCTGGTGAAGGCCCAGCTGAACAGAGAGCTGCAACCAAGACAAAGCTTCACCAGGAGAGAGAATTCAAGGGCTCCACTCCACTGCTCCAATGCCGCGCCTTCCTGAGTGCCATCATCCCATCATCCCATCAGCTCATCAGCTCTGCATCCAACTGCCAAGACCCCCGCCCCCCCCACTCTGCAACCAAGTAAACCAACTTCTTTTCCTTCGAACAACCTAAGCTCTTCTGTTAACCTTCTATATAACTTTAGGGTTGTGTTTCCACAACCTGGTCTTGCTTTGCAGAGAGGTATTTCCCTTTTAAGGTTATTCATTTAAATCCGGTCATTGCATTTCCATAATTACATTGTTTGTTTCAATTCTGTTATTCGTGTTGTTTGTGTTAGGTGTAATGTCTGTCTTATGTTAGTTGTAGTGTTAGCTAGGAATAAATGCATGTCTTTCACATAACTTCAGCCTCCGTTCATTGAGTGCTCACAATAGTCCCTGCCTCTGTGCCTACATGCTCTGAAACCCCAAACTTGCCTGAAACATCGCAAGACTCTCTCTCATCGGCCGTGAGAGGAGCTTCGCTACCAATCGTTTACATTACCTGGTGATGCAGCTCGCTGGACGAGCCTTCTAACCCAGATTACTAAGCGATACTGGTAATTATAGTGAATCCCATTTAAGTCTCACATTAACAGACTTACGGGGATATCGCAATTGAGTTTGGAGGAACCAACCATTCGGTATAACAATTAGGCAATAGTCATCATTAAATATTAATTAAACTTTAATTAACTTTAAACATATTGGTGGAGATATTAAAATTTACCTGAGCTAATAATTCCTACAAATATTATATGTAGTAATTATAACAACTATTGATGATGATGATGTTGATGACTATTATTACTATTATTATTATTATTATTATACTTCAAGTGTAGAAGCATTCTCGTGCATGCATTGTTTGATTCAGACCTCCAGTTCTTACACATGCTATAAGTGGACTGTGTGTTTTCATGCCCAAAACGACTCCAAATAAGCCATAAAATAAGGACATTAATCATGAATTCCAGTCTGCTGTGTGATAGGGCTTTCCTTCCTACATTTTCTTCAACACAGAAAGTCGCATGGTGATGACGTAAGCGTGCTTGGCCCAGGATCGTTATGCGATTAGAGTCCACCCCATGTATTGCCCAATAAACCTCCAAGACTCACAAAGTTTGGCTTTGAGATGTTTCTATGGACACTATTACTGATACCATCCCCTTCATAAGTCGTTTTGTTTATTATTATTAATTACATTGTGCAAAACGTTAGTTAGCCTAATCTAGTCCAACAGGTGTAATATGAAAAAAGCCCAACCTTTAACATGGCCAAGGTAGCCTAGCCTATGCTTATATTTAACATATTCCATACAATAATCTGTACTGCAGATGCTATAGCAAGTTGCTGTTTTGGAACGTTTTTTACAGATAATGATCATGATACTGAATGCTCTAGCTCTCTCTCACACACACAGACAGCAGACAAGATTAATAACATTCAAATTGAATTAAGAATGCACTCGGTCCACAGACATTTTCAGTTGCTGTTTTTTTTTTTTTGAAAAAAAATTGAGGTGAATATTTAGCTTCAAATTTTATTTTTAACTCTGAAAAAAATTAGCGAGGTCAGTACCTCAGTGACCTCATAGTTGACTCTGACCTGGCTTTACATACACTAAGCTTACCATAGTAAGTTTAGTGGTCATATTGTGGCATCAGTCTGTGTCTTCTTGTAACCCCTGTTGCAGTACTCTTCCCCTTGTATTTGTTTGTTTTTTGTATAGAGCAATTAACATAAACTTTTTAGTTGTATTAAAATTATGTTATTTGTTACTCTCATTTAATGATTTTTTATACCATTTTCCCCAAAAAGGCAGTCAGAAATCTCATTATCACAATAGTTTTGAGATTAAATAAAAAATTATATCACATATTTTTAAAACTTTCCGTTGTATTGCATGCAACCCACAATAAAGAATTCCTTTGTGTGACGCATATTTTTTTGCTGATTTAGTATTTTTTTCTCATCTCTACCTGTTATGGATTAGCACATATGACAGAGCTTGATAATAATAATAATTTAAATGCCTGGTCTGGTTTTTGGCTAGGATGTATTATGCACGGTTAAATGTTGGCGGATACCAAGAGCACCGGTAACAGATATACATCAGCTGTGAATTTTCAGAAACCTTATTTTCTATCTATCAACACAGAACTTATGGATGACACGGCATTAATGAGTTTGTCAGTGTATATTTATGATAATAATAATAATAATTTGTATTTTATTGATCCCCAGAACTTTCTCTCCATAGGTGAGACCCAGCTGGCCGCCATAGGCCTGCACAGCAGTGTTTGTATGGCTGTATCTCTGCATTTACCTTCCTAGACTCCCTAAATGCTGCTATATTTATAGTTAATAAAAGCTGAGCAAGAGTTTGCAGAAACTTAAATGTAAGATCACTGATTAAGGCATAATGTCAAAACATTTGTGTAGGACCCAGGATGATGCTCTAATAAAATGCCACCCATCAAAGTTCTGAGCCTATTGCCAATATTTAGATTTTTTTTACACTTGTCTACGAACCCACTGTATGTACGGTCGGTCATGCGAGTTGGTCGAGAGAGATTTTTAAAGTTTTTTCCTCAAGACCCGATCAACACCTAGGAATCCACAAATTAACATTAGGTCATTGTGATCATTTGGAATCTTTCATCAAATTATGTGCAACATTTTAATTAGATGCAAGTTAAAACGCTTCCCCAAAGATTTAGTTTTATTATTCTTCTTAAGAATACATCGATAAACCACGGTCCGTTACGACGCTCATCTGCTGAAGGCATCCATTTTTTGCACGTCAAATGCAGTGTAACGTACAAGCAACATCGACAGCACGACTGCTAAATAGAGAAGCCAAATCGATAGCAAAATTAACAGAAGAAATAGGATAATAATGTAAAACGTTCGCAAGGCTTATATGAAATGCATCGTTAGGGGATTTAAATTTTCAGCTTATAATTACATAATCACACTGGCTGCATTACGCCTTTGGTAGACTCTTTTCCTTTCTCTGTAGTTTACACTATATGCTGGTCGTGGTACTTGCTGTAAATATTGTTAGCGACTAGCGCAGCTTCCGTCTACTGACAAACCAAGCAGGCGTGTTGCGGCATGTTCATAGAATCAACAGGGCAAATGTTTTAATGAAGTACGACTGCAAACCGGGGCAGCTTCATCCCTCTTTTATTGGATGGAAATTGGCACGCGTGGGAAGTAAGGCTATGCATCGGCCCCATGATTGGAAGGAAATAAATTCTGCAATAGAAGATTCATTCTATTCCCTGGCTTGCGTCCGTCGCTCCCGGGAACAGGACAAGCGGGTACAGGGAGAATATTACTCCTCTGGGGGGAAAGCCGAAATGTGAAGATGAGAAATGAGGTAAAATTTGACCAGGGGGTCAAAGAGAGAAAATATTACCAGTAATTTCACTAACAGTAACAGTTAACACAACATTAAAACGTGGGGTACAATGGCATAGGAAGGAGTTTGATGTTTGTGGTAGACACACCTTAATAATTTAAATACAAAGGTCTATTTATATGCATGAAGCCAAATTAAATTCCCCCAACCCCGTTCCTACACCCCTGGTGCGCTTATATTCGGGTATAAAAGGAGACAGGAAACCAACGGAGGGAAGTGAACAATTCACTAAAGTGCGATGGTACAAATTAAAGGGTGAAACACGCTAAAAGAATACTTAAGGCCTAGAGTTGAAGAGGCGTGCTTAAGATGATAGGACTAGAGGCTGTTTAGTAAAACCCACGACGGTATATAAAAAGCAGAAATGAAAACAGCGGTTTGCACTTTCTTACTAGAAGGCTAAAGTTATTAAAAGTTTTGTGTTTACCCACCGAAATATTTTCTATTCAGGATGCAGCAACATTAAATTAACTAAATTAAATAATAATACAACATTTCAATACGACTAAACTTCCTTACAACACAGGCTGAATTACAAGACAAATAGTCAATGTAATAGGCCGACTTTTCCACCGTATTAACGCTCTTTCAGAGAGTGTTCCACTTTCCAAACAACTCACATCACGGAGTTTCAAGTAAGGTGAATATTTACATAAATAAGTATATATATAATTTAAAAGAAAATAGTTTATATTTAAAACCGTCGATAATCAAGTGGTTATTAAGGCCATCAGAGATAAATCGTTTAAATCAGTCCTTTTCGTTGAGGTTAATTTACTTCTCCTGAGAGAGTAGAAGGATATTTTGTTAATGAGACTAAAAGCAACGGCAACCATGAGAATTGTGCAGCAGTTCATCTATAAAAAGATTTCAGCAGAGGAGAGCAATTTTTGACTTAATTGCCATAGAATGGGGTCCCGCGAATTAATTGCACTGTTTAACCATTGGGATTTGCCGGGCTTAACTTTGGCTTATAATACGGAGTATACAAGGTCTCAGGTTTGTTGCGATGTTGGTGGCGACTACGACAGCTATAATAATAACAACAACTGATGGGTTAACGCTCCACACCTGCACTTTTTACTAGGCTCCATACAAAGCAGAGACCTCTTACCTTTGCCCGGACCTGTCCTGAAGTGGACACCTTCCTGATCAGTCTTTGCGATGTCTCATCTTGTTCTCCATCACTGTCGGACGACTCATCGGCCGCGTCTCCCGGGGTTAAGCGGCTGCTATCCTGAACGGAGTGGGTCGCTGGTGGATGCTGGACGTTCAGAGTGTTGGGTTTCATTTTTGCAGCCATGGGAGATCAAAGAGTGTGGTATCTCGTCCCTCCAAGTCTCCGAGTTTGCTCTGAAAAAAAGAGAAGATATTGCCAAATCCCAAATGTTGTTTTACTTTCATAACAGATGCAACAGTGTACATAAAATTCGCATAGCCTATTAATCGTGATTGTCGTGATAGCGTTTATAATATAAACACAATTAAAATACAAAGGTATCACTTGTATAACTAATATAGAATACGTGAATAAACCGTTCGAAAATAAAGAGAACGCACTAAAACGTGTTTGAGAAAAAATATTCTAAAATATGTTAAATCCCTTATCATTGTAAAATAAGTATCGTTTTGGATACCCTACCGTGTTCTTTTATTTGATTTTGTAAGTCAGTTTCCACCCCACAAAGACCGAATCGTTGACTGAGAGCTATTTCTTGGTTTGTTCAAAACTGCCATTTTTCGGAAACGCACGTCTCGACGCCCTGTTCCACCGGTGAAATGCACACTGATCACTGCCTGTATTGATGGATGCACATTGGTATCGGTTCTATGCCTGAAATGCGCACAAGTGTGTTGTGCGCTCCAGCAGATACACACGGATCGGAGAGCTCCAGCTTCAGCAGATAAATACGGATCGGAGAGCTCCAGCTTCAGCACATAAACACGGATCGGAGAGCGCCAGCTTCAGTAGATAAACACGTATCGGAGAGCTCCAGCTTCAGGCTCTATTCGCACACCTCTAGTTAGTCTATCAGTGGGACCCGCGCGGACCCACAGCTTCAGGTGACACAGACTCCCAAGCTTTCGGGAATACGTGCAGACCCCCCCTCCCCGCTTCAAGTGATTCACGCAGACCCCCAGTAAGGCGATATGCATGGACCTTCAGCTTCAGGTGATACGGGCAGGTCTGCGTAACCCGCTATCGGTGCCCTGCAGACAGAATTGCCTCCAGTCCACATATACCTCCACTTTAACAAATTCCGCACAGACATGCAAAATTCTAAAGCGCCGCTCTTCAGATGTATTTTAAGAACATGCAAAAGACACCCGCGCTATAATATTCACCTGTGCCGCCGCCTGCCTCCGTGCTGTACATTAAGCTGTCACGGATTGAAACTGTCATGCATTACACACGGAGAGTCCAGTCCCAGGAGGGGGAGGGTGACTACGAGGATGCCAGCACATTCATCCTCATC
This sequence comes from Brevimyrus niger, assembly GCA_015164015.2. Classification (NCBI taxonomy): domain Eukaryota; kingdom Metazoa; phylum Chordata; class Actinopteri; order Osteoglossiformes; family Mormyridae; genus Brevimyrus; species Brevimyrus niger. Next base: position 16,803 of record JAABNY020008124.1, read on the forward strand.
GACCTTGGCCATACAGCAAGACTGCAACTCTGCGACAAATTCTGCCAACATTTTGTCGCTTTCCTACCTTTCAAACGCACGTTTCCATCTGGAAAAAACAGCACAGTGATTAACCTTCGCTTTTATTTCGCCGACATGCCTTAATTTCCTACCTGTTCAGTTGCGCTCTCGACAGGTGGTCACCTCTAAACACGCCAACTAGTCTTACCACGGGAGCGCGGTCACTATAGTTTTATTTGGCTTTTTTTTTGCATCGGCAATAAGCAGCCCTTCTCTTCCTATGGCTTCGGGACGCCAACCTGAACGATGCATGCATATCATTTCACCGTAATGCCGCACACGCTTGTGCAACAGGGATGGACATAATTCACACTGCTTATGAAATTTCCTTCATTCGGGTCTTCAGATCACTTTCATTTCATTGTATTTCGTTATACTTAGTAAGCGAACAATACATTTCATCTGGCCACTTACTTAGCATGGTGAAGAGCGTTGTGGTTTCAGCAACCGCCAAACCTTTCGCACAATTGCTTACGCCTTTTTCACGTAGATGCGTACAGGTCAGAATTAATCATTTTGGATTTTGCATAGTAAAACCCAAAACCCATAGTATATTAATGCAATAACAAACACTTTATTGACATGATACTGAAACTAAACACGCTTATGTATTATTTAGAGGAAGCTACACCGAGGGTCAAAACACCCATCAAAGATCTTAACTGATTTGAAGTAAACGTTGGCTTTGTATTTTGGTTCTTGGCTGCCCCCTGTCGAATTTCTGCGGAAAGACATTTCTTCCGTATAGCGTCCTTCACTCCCCGCTTCTATGATTCCGCATCGTATGAAGGATTTTTAATTGTGCTGTATGAATGTTATTATTCATTATCTTGTCCATGCACAGATATATCAGATAAAATGTGGAAATTAATAAACTTTTCTTACTTGAAGGATATTTTATATAAAATTGGAATGTGCTATCTCTATATATAGCCCTTTGAGATCCAGGGAAAAAGCTTTTTAATTTTAATTATTATTTTTTATTTATTTACATAACCTAACGGGAAGCACGGTGGTTTAACTATTAGTACTGTTGCCTCACATCTCTGGGTCTTCGATTTGAGTCTCCGCCATGGCTCCATGAGTGTGGAGTTTGCATGTTCTCCCTGTGGGGTTTCCTCCAGGTACTCCAGTTTTTCCCCACAGTCCAAAAACATACTGAGGTTGATTGGAGTTGCAAATTGCCCATAGGTGTCAATGGTGTGTGAGTGTGCCCCGCATTGGGCTGGCACCCCTGGGATAAGCAGAATCAGTAACCTAAATGGATGAATGGTTGGATAAATCAAGTGTTGGGAATGTATAAAGCGTAGCTACACAAGTGATTTTATGCTAAATCCTATCCTCTTTAAGCGTATAGCTACACATGTGATTTTATGCTAATACATGTCCTCTTTAAGTGTAGCTACACATTTGATTTTATATTTTAAAAAGCCTGTCCTCTTTAAGTGTAGCTACACATGTGATTTTGTGCTAATACCTGTCCTCTTTAAACGTAGCTACAGATGTGATTTTACGCTAAAGCCTGTCCTCCCTAACCAAATCAACAGAAAACACCACGTTCGCAAAAACAAAAAGGCAGACACTCCTTACGCACGTAGCAGACATGTACAGAAAACACACAGTCCAAAGCATGGCATCCAAAGGGGTGAGCAAAGAGAATAGTCAGGAGCTAAGCAAGAGTTCAAACCAGAAGACAAACAAACTGAAGGCAAAGGTACAAAAGGGCAAAGCAGAAAGTCAGAAACCAGGAAACCAAAACGGTCATACACAGAAGTCAATCAAAGAATAGCAAACCAACACAATCAAGAAAATGAGCAGAGCTCCTGAGGTGTCTTGCCGTCTGTCTGTTCTGCACCTGGAACAGGAAGCCGTTGCAGCCGGGAGGCGGGGCCATGTTCGGGCGGAACCGAAGAGACGACGGACAAATGGCGAGTGAGCAGGGCGTCCGAAGAACGTGTACAGCACGAATCTAAAACTTACGGCACGTAACACCCCCCCCCACATAAGAGTGAACCCGGCAGGCATTCGCAGACACAAACAGGAGTTACGAGTTACAAAAATGGAATAGGACCATATATACAAAAAACAATAGAAAAGAAAAGAACGTTCAGGCCCGAGAGAGAGCGTCGGCCACTAGGTTATTAACCCCTCTTTTGTGGACGATAACAAGGTGAAATGACTGCTCTGTCACCGGTTGGGGAGTATCCCCTACATACACTTCAAAATGTTGCAATGCCAATAAAAGAGCAAGGGCCTCCTTCTCAATGGCACTATAGGCTAACTGATGCTTCACAAATTTCCAAGCACAGGGTAAACAATTTCTACCGAGATGTAAGTCATCGGTCTCGGGCCAATAATTTGCGACAGATTTAATGCCAATAGGAGCGGGCGGCTGAGCAGAAACGAGCGAGGGGCGAGGTACCGAACGATCGAGATAGGGTTTTAACATGTTCACATGACACATGCGAGTCTCTCTTCTACGGTTTGGCGTCGCTAACACATAATTTGTAGGACTAAGCTTTTCTTTTATTACATAAGGACCAGAAAAACGGGCGCGCAGGGAGGATCCGGGCAGCGGCAGAAGAACAAGGACACGATCCCCTGGTTGAAAGCACCGAGTCCTTGCAGACTTATCGAATCTTTCTTTCATCTTCCCCTGCGCGGTTCGAAGAGACCGACGAGCAAGTTCCCTAAAAGCCAACATCCAGTCATGGAGAGAGGTAACTAATTTGGACACATTTTCCGATGGAGAGGACACACCTGGGGATAACCAGGGGACCATGAACAGCGTGGCCGAACACCAGTTCCGCAGGGCTGAATCCTGTACCGCACCACGTATAGCGAAAAGGAGAAGGGGCACCCCCTCATCCCAATCCTTTCCTGCATCCAAACAAAAGGTACAAAGCATGTTTTTTAAAGACTGATGAAACCGTTCCAATGCCTCCTGGCTCTCGGGGTGATAGGCGCTGGAGACCGCATGACACACTCCCAACTCGCGAACAACCTGAGCAAATAGCTAGGACGTGAAATTTGTACCCTGGTCTGATTGCACCTGTTTAGGAAGCCCAAAAGTAGTAATAAAAAGAAAGTTAACTATAACAGGGGTTCAGAGACTATGAATAGGGATGGCTTCCGGGAATCGAGTGGCAGTACACATGAGGGTAAACAGGTAATTTCCTGAGCGAGTTTTTGGTAAGGGGCCTACACAATTGATGAGAATGTGCTCAAAAGGTTCTCCTATTGCAGGAATCGTACGTAGGGGAGCTAGAGGGATGGTCTGGTTCGGCTTACCCACCACCTAGCAAACATGATAAACTCTACAGTGCCTTTTTACATCTGCATTAACTCCAGGCCAAAACAAATATGCCAGAAGCCGGGTTAATGTTTTCCTAACACCAAGGTGACCCGAACACGGGTGATCGTTAGCGAGCGATAGCACATAATCCCGATATAACCCGGGGACAACCACCTGGAACACAGTAGCCCACTCGAAAGGTGAGTCTGGAGGAGTCCACTTCTGCATCAACACCCGGTCATGATAAAAATATGCGGTAAGGTTGTCCTTTAACTTGCACTTTTCCACAGCCGAGGTACGACAAGCCTCCAAGGAGGGATCCTCCGCTTGTGCCATGATCAAAGCATCTGTAGTGGAGGGGACCTCAGGGGAGACAACAAGTTTCACAGGGACAGAGCAATCAGGATCATTACTTGTTGAAGGAGATGGCAGAGCGGGACCCGACATAAACGTATCAACCAAGTCAATATCAGCGAGCCTGCGCCGCTGGGCGCGGGTAAGCACACAAGCAGGAAATACAGTCGGAAGATCCACCGCAACATCGTTCTCACATACCACAGGGTCTGGGATGACTTCAGGAAGGGAAACAAGCCTCTCTCCCGCGATGTCATTCCCCAAATGTGATGCCTGGCACAGGTAACTGTTTTTGCACCGCAACACACATATATTCTGAAAAGTCAGGGGTCCTTAAATATATGGTATGCAGGGGAACAGCGGTCACACACAGGGCGATGCCTTGCACTAACATGTCAGTACCACAATACATAGTGTCGTCTAAGGGAACGACGCCCTCAGCTAAGAAGGACTGTGCAGCTCCCGTATCCCATAGGATAGTCATAGGGTGTCGTACCTGATTTTCATCGAGCGAGACCGAGCCAGGGAACACAAAGGGCTGAAAGGTAGGTTCAACCAACAGCAATTTGCACCTTCCTGGCAGCAGCATGAACGTCCTTGCCATTTAGCGCAGGACAAACAGATATTATATGACCCACTTTGTGGCAATAAAAACATTCCCTTTTCTCTACAGGTGGTGGAGACGCAGTGGAGGACGAAGGAGGTGTCACAGGATGGAGACCAAGTCTATGAGGCAAAGGAGTTGGGGCGAACACGGTCTTGAGGGTCAAAAACTCATCTGCAAGGGTGGCAGCTTCGGACAAAGAACATACTTTTTGTTCATTTAAATAAACCACAATGCGATCAGGAACACAGTTTTTAAACTCCTTCAACAACAATAACTCCTTAAGCTGATCAAAGTCAAACACACCACTTGCAGCACACCATTTATCAAACAGCAGAGCTTTCTCACGAGCAAACTCAACATGGGTTTCGCTGGTGGATTTACTTAGTTTCCTGAAGTTCTGACGATGAGCCTCGGGTACTAACTCATATGCCTTCAATATGGTAGCTTTCACGACACAGGGCCTTCGCTGTAGCTAACAACTGTACGGGAATGGATGCAACACCCGGCGAGCCGCCCAACTCAGGTAGGATACCCTGCTGCAACAGTTAATCCTGTAGGACTTGTTTAATTGCCCGCTTAGATGCCTCAACAGGGACAGACACATGAAAGAAATTTGCAATGTCCAACAAATCGTCTTTACGGCACCTATCGAACTGCTCGAGTGTGGGGTGGAGGGTGACAGCTATAAGATTGAACTGTGCCATCTTGACTAACACAACCACAGTACCACCAACACAACCACAACACCGCCCCCCCACAAAAAGAATCCGCCAGACAAGCAATGAAAGGACGAGCCCCCAATTTCTGTTACAATCCCCAGTCTAGGGTTGGGGATCGCCAGAAAGGTAGAGGAGAGGGAGAGGGCAAGATGGGACAAGCAGAGGACAGAAAAGGGGAACACAGGAAACAAAGGGATTTTTTTTGTATTATTTTATATTTATCACAGACACACTTACAAACACGAGGTGCAACAAACTTTGGGAGTGACCCAGGCCAAAACAACAACCAAAACAGCTAACGAACATGTCCCAAACTAAGCTAACACTAAAGGTAATGAAAACAAGAGGAAACAAAATGACAAAGACTAAGTGTAACTCCCTAACCGAATCAACAGAAAACACCACGTTCGCAAAAACAAAAAGGCAGACACTCATTACGCACCTAACAGACATGTACAGAAAACACACAGTCCAAAAGCATGGTATCTAAAGGGGCGAGCAAAAAGAATAGTCAGGAACTAAGCAAGAGTTCAAAACCAGAAGACAAACAAACCGAAGGCAAAGGTAGAAAAGGGCAAAGCAGAAAGTCAGAAACCAGGAAACCAAAACGGTCATACACAGAAGTCAATCAAAGAATAGCAAACCAACACAATCAAGAAAATGAGCAGAGCTCCTGAGGTGTCTTGCCGTTCGTCTTTTCTGCACCCGGAACAGGAAGCTGTCGCAGCCGGGAGGCGGGGCCAGATCGGGGCGGAGCCGAAGAGACGACGGACGAAAGGCGAGTGAGTAGGGCGTCCGAAGAACATGTACAGCACAAATCTAAAACTTAAGGCACGTAACAGTAGCTACACATGTGATTTTATGGTAATGCCTGTCCTCTTTAAGTGTAGCTACACATGTGATTTTATGCTAACACCTGTCCTCTTTAAACGTTAGCTACAGATGTGATTTTACGCTAAAGCCTGTCCTCTATAAGCGTAGCTAAACGTGATTTTTTGCTAAAGCTTGTGCTCTTTAAGCCTAGCTACGCATGTGATTTTATGCTAAAGTCTGTTCTCTTTAAGTGTAGCTACACATGTGATTTTATGCTAATACCTGTCCTCTTTAAATGTTAGCTACAGATGTGATTTTACGCTAAAGCCTGTCCTCTTTAAGCATAGCTACGCATATCATTTTATGCTAAAGCCTGTCCTCTATAAGCGTAGCTACACGTGATTTTTTGCTAAAGCCTGTGCTTTTTAAGCGTAGCTACGCATGTGATTTTATGCTAAAGCCTGTCTTCTTTAAGTGTAGCTACACATGTGATTTTATGCTATTACCTGTCCTCTTTAAACATTAGTTACAGATGTGATTTTATGCTATTACCTGTCGTCTTTAAACGTTAGTTACAGATGTGATTTTACGATAAAGCCTGTCCTCTTTAAGTGTAGCTACGCATATCATTTTAT
>JAABNY020008288.1:0-14606 GCA_015164015.2 Brevimyrus niger
ATAAAAATAATTGATCCATCCATCCGTCCATTCATCCATCTTCTACCTATTCTAGAGTAGTGTTTATGTTGCAATTTTATCTTGCCAATTAGTAGTTTTTTCGTGCCATTGTGAGAGGTTACAACTACAGTCTCAAAATTGACCTGTTTATGCTGTACCCTTTTGAAATGCAAAATCATTAAGCAGCCTTTCTTCAGTTCAACCACCTACTGCACTATGAAAACAGATCCTTAATGGGATTTGCCCTCTGCATGGTTAGGACACGTGTCAGTGAGCATTAGAACACACTGACAATTTCAGAAGTTGGCTCATTAGGCACAGGTCACGGAGAATGTGAATGTGGTTCAGAAATCATCACTGCCCAGGATGCATTTCAACATGAACAAACAGACCAATATCTAACCTAGTAATACAATATTAGAAATTAAAAGGAATTGCTTTTCTGGAACTGAGCAATAGTACAATTTATATGCATTTTATCATCTGGGCTATAGTTGCAACTAGAGCTGTTACTTTTACTCAATTGAATTTGAGTACACAATTTTTAAAAGTCATTGATTAAAATTTGCCTTCTCATTTATTCAGCAATGTGATAGATGGAAGCAATGTAGCAGAGCAGATGGAGGTCAAATATAAAGACAAAATCATCAGTTATCTAGTAGCACTTCATATTAAAAGTGAATGAAAACACAGTCGTCTGTCAGTATCGCAAAGCAGAACTTAAATATCACATCAGCATGACTGCAATATAGCTACATCCAGGTCACCCAATAATCAGAAATTACACATAGATGACAATAAGATATGTACATTTGGAATAGCCTAGTCTGTCTTAGTCCTCATTTCAGAGTCTGAGAATTATTTTTCAGTCTGTTCCAGCTAATTATGTCTCAGCCTTTTAACTAAGGCTTCGTAGGAGAATACCTTTACTCTGACCACCAAATTCAGTGTTTCTGTTAGTGGGACCATTGGGCATTTTTCAATAGTGGGGGCCATAATCAGGGATTGGACACTTCTGATTATCAATGAGGAATTGAGTGATTTTTTAGTGGGAAGTGAGTGGTTAGAATGCCAACAATAAATCTGCATTGGTAAAGTAAGTTTTAGGAGGATATTGACAGGACTATGGTCTGCGATCAAGATGTAACAGTATTTAGTGAGGAATATGTTTGTAATTGATTTGGAGTCCAATAAAATAATCAATTTGGGAATAATTTATGGATCTGCGAATAAAATGTGTAATCCTCTTCCGTTGGGTAGTCAACTATCTACCATATTCCAAGATCCAATTAAGTTATTTTAGGGCCTGAACTGTAGTAACTGTCTTCGACTTGTGTGAAGACATACAGTACGTAGCAATAGATCTAGGTTGCAGTTGAGGTTTTCTCCAATTAGTGTATGGCTGAACTTGGGTAATAAAGAGTCAGGAAATAAATCAAAAACTTTAAGAATGTAAGTCATCAGCGTTTAGCTCTAATATGTTTAAGGTGGTTGTAAAAGAATTATATATAAGATATCAAATATACCATATAAGAAGGGTCACTAATCATCTGATTCAAATGGAAGATAACATTTTTTTTTAAATGTAGAGCAATTCCTCTGACTTTAGATGTAAAGCATGACTGGTAAGCTTCTGAAATTCAATTAGCACTGTGATACCTCTGCTGTGTTGTTTTGAGATGTGTTTCTTGGAGAAAGATTATACCGATTTTAGATTATGAAATATGTGAGAAAATCTTAAAACGAGTCTAGAGACTGGCAATTTTTTGGGGGAATCCTGTGGGCCATGAGATTGACGTGTAAATCCCGTGGGATGGGAGTCAATTTCAATATTGTCACAGGACTGGGACATGACCAAAGAAGCAGTCAATGGGAACATGCAGGAGCTGGAGTCATATTATTAGGGTAGTTTTTATATGGTGATCTCACCATAATAAATAAAATAACCCTGTAAAATAATACTGTTTATTCTGAAAACAATGTAGCTGCATCATTGACTTGGGACTTTCAAAAATGCTTAACATGAAGAAGCTTAACGTGGCTAATTGTTCCAAACCAGTGACCAATAATCACAAAATTTCACTAAGACATATCTGGTCACACTTAATCTGAAATGAAGTTCATATCTAATTTGTCATGTTTGCGTGATTTGAAGGAGCAGACGATCTGGGCAGGACAGGGGTAATATTTGGATAAGAATTTTGTCGTTTTGGAAGCCATTAAGAAAAAAATGCTCTTCTTGTTTTATCTTGTTCATTTTGTGTTTGAATGCTTCAAAAAAAAAAACATCTTTAGGTGTAATTTGGGGGGGGGGGGGGTCGGGAACCAATAAATTGGTTTTCCATTTTTTTTTATGGGAAAAATTTGATCAGAACTCATTTTACTCTTCTTTTCCTGGAACTGATTAAGTTCGATAACTGAGGTACCACTGTATATGTTACTAATGAATAAATCCAATTGTGAACACTCAAATAATTATTCTGCAGAAAAAATAATCTGCAAATAGCTGAAATCATTGTTAGGATGTTGGTAAGGAATAAAATAGATTTTTAAAAATAAATCAGGCATTCTTAAGATGTATATAAACTGGTTGATATTTCATGTTCATTCCCATGCAAATTTAGCAAGGACTTTGAGGGAAAAACAGAGACACCACTGTACAGGAGATAGATGCTAATGCACAATACACTGCTACGTCCAAGGTGGGAGAGTTTCATCAGTATTGTCCACAGGCTGCTGGGTGAATCAGAGTTAATTTCTGAAAGAAAATTCTGTGGCCAGAATAGAACAAATTCATTTTATTCCAGAATATTGAGTAATCTCCACTTTCTGAAGTTTTTAGAAAAAAAACCAAAACAAAATAAATGGGAATGATTTCCCATTGCAGTGTCTGTATCAGTACAAGAACATGTTCACCTGTGGATCACCTGTGCCCCTGGTGCTCATTTCTTGAACTGCTGTTTCTATTTCATTACGTTATATTGGCTCATTTAAATTCCCGAACAACAACAGCAAGTCTTACAGTGGGAATGGGTGAGGGCACAAGGTCACTCATAAGTCACTGAAACTAGTGACATTATAGTAAGCATTTCATATATTTGAAGGAGGTTAATCTTGAAGTGATATGGTATGAATGGGTAAGTTTAGACTTCTGCCTACTCCTTTTCAAGCAAGAAAATCAAAAGGTGTGGTATTATGATGGAGAATGTGGAAATGTTATTATTTTGTTTTATTTGTTTGTTTGAAATAAAATAAAAAATGAAATATATCTAATAACTGAGCTTTTATCAATGCACTCAATGTTAATTGCTTCTCTTCAAGTGTACAGCTTAATTTTACGTAGAATTTCACTTTATTTCACTACACTTCTTCCCTAGATACCATATAAACTTATTGGTGCAGTTATGTTAACCCCTTTATTGCAGTGTGCAGACTTTAACTGAGAAAACCTGAATGCAACCATACACATGCAGAATCTTACATCCCAAGTGACTGTTTGAAAACATACACAGTGTACAAAGTGGAGAGAACATTTATGGATATGCATATATTGAAGGTGCCAGAACTGTCCAGGATTCAAGTCCTTTTGGACTTACACTAAAAGAATAAAATGTGTTAAAACCTGATCTATGAAAAGCATTCAAGTCTGTCTTCTAGTATTGCATGGTATACCGATACTGAAAAAGTGTTGCAATACCTTGTCAATAAAAATAATACTATTTTCTGTTTTATTAGTATTGGTACTTAAGAATATTCCTTATGAGTCGTGTCACTGACCAACAGCAGGTCAGCAGAGCTCTGTTTACTCTCCCTCTCACTGAAAGCATAGTGGACATGCCAACTTTTTGGAGCACAGTTCATTTAATTCAGTTCACCTAAAAGATTTGTTCTGATTCATTCACTAACATGTTCAGTGACACCTCTTTACATAAAATATATATGAAATATTTATGTCCAAAAACCCATTATTTAGGCCAAATAGTGCTAAAAAGGTAAATACCACCAATAAGTCATTTGAGAAAAATAACATTTATTATTGAACTATAGGCTAAGCATCTCCACATTGTACCTTAGCTACCCATGTTTGATAAAAACACAAAACCTAGTAGCTCATCACATAGTCAGCTAGAATGCGAGCGCTAACAAACCTTGGTTAGAAATCATTTTTAGTCGTGGAAATGTTGCATCTCTTAAATCCAGTTACAGTGTATGGGAAGACCCTTCACAAGTAGGTTATATGGTACAAGAGTAGACGGTGTATTTCATTCATGACCGAGGTACGCCTCTCTCATTCAGCAGCCTATCTGAGTCACTTGTTCACCGACTCGCTCACCAATTCATTCACTCCTTTGGGTCTCTTGATCAGAAGGAGAATGATAGACCCAAAGGAGTGGGAAATTTTCTCATTCATCAACTCACTCACCAACTCACTGTAGGCAGATACGTTCAGTTCCAGCTTTAATTTCTGACAATCATATGCTTGCTTACAGCATGACTTTACACGCCTTGCTGGCTCACGCTGACCATATTTCAGTAGGCAAGCAGCATTTGCGTCATAAAGTACTGTGCAAAAGTCTTAGGTAGGTCAAAAAAATGTTTAAAGCTATTTGTCTGGGTATCGTCTGGGTAGTAAGTGCACTTTGTTCAGCACAAAAAACACATTAGCATTAGAACATACACAAATAAAGAATAACACAATAAAAACTTATTAAAGTTAGTAAAAAATTCTTCTGTTCCCCAAACAGTTACTGAATTCTAGTTGAATGGTTTAGATGAAAACCGTTTCAGTTCCCAGAAATCTCTTCAGGGGCACCTCAGTCATTCCATGTATTTATTCCATTTCACCACCACCTCCATTAATTAACTAACTTAAAAAGTCATTTTAAACTATTGAAGGTGTCCTAGTCATTGAGGCAAAAAATACATGGTTGTTTTGGATGATTGCTGCAAATACTTGGGTGATTTTAGCAGAAGTTTTGAAATGGCTACATTAACCCATTTTGACAGGCATACTATCATAGTTTTACAGCCACATGAAGATCATTTAAACATTATTTTCTTTACCTGGCCAAGACTTCTGCACAGTGATATATTTCGGAGGACAAGCAGAAGAACGAAAAGAATGAATCTTTGCAGGGAAGTAAACATGAGTGTATGAGTGTAAATCATTCTCAAACATCACAACATTACAGGAGAGCCTTGGCTCCAAGTACCTGCGCTGCTGCCAACCGCCCACAGCTTGTCGGCGAAGCAGACGTCCAGAGCGAAATAGGGCAAACCCACAGACACCACAGAGCTCATGTGTTTAAAAAAAGACCAAGGGAGCCAACCTGTTGAATTTGGCAAAGCCTCCTGCCGACATGTGACAGCAAATGTGATGCATAATTATCGGGCCTGTCCCTCAAATATAAGTCAAATGAGTTTGGTTTATTTTGTGACAAGCAAACGTTTTTACCACTTTATTTTTAAAGGCAAAATTAAGGGACTCTCTATTAATTTCTGTGGGAAATACTCTAATCCTAATGTGATAACCGTAACCCATACCCAGCCTGAACCTTAACCATAAGTAACTAAACGAAACACTTTTGACATTTTTAGATTTTTGATCAAATTTGTGGGGACCTGAAAAATGGTCCTCATAATGTAATATGAACATAATCCACAGACACACACGGCGATTCAGATTCCAAGGCATAGGAGGGCCAGAATTAACTTGTATGGCTCAGAGATTTAGAACCCTAGGAATGACAACCTGGGCCTAGAATTAAGATCTGGAATAGAGCAAGCTGGTACCCCTAATATACTGTAGAGGGGGCTGCACACTTAGGAACCGCTCAGGGTGAAACAAAGAGAGCTGTGGCCTGTACTATGAAGGGGGTTTAACCAAATAAGATTCAACCCAGAGTTAATTTACAAACACGGGGTTGATAAAATCAGGTTGTCCCAATCAGTGCTAATCAGTATTATGACGCCAGTTAAGAAGTTGATTTGTTACAGCAGTGGTAACTGCATTGGAATCTGTGTGCGTTCATATAAATGGAGCACGTCTAGCAGCGCAAGTCACCGTTTGACTCGCGGCGCGATCTGTTGCATGGAAGAAGACTGCATGCTAATTATGCAGGGTGATGAGGAGTTTAAATGAATGCTGTAAAGAGAGTCCGATACCACTGCAGCCAACAGAAGCAGGCAGGCTTGTTGGCAACCGAGTAAATGCATGAGTACATTTTCATGGTCATTAAACGTGGTCTAAAATATCTCACGACTGAGTATTAGACTATGAAGTGTTGTGTAAAAATTTTTTAATACTGTCAATAAACACAGAGGCTCACAGATGCGACACAATTCAGAGGTCAATTTTGGCTCCCTAAAGTTTCATTACTGTAATGTTACTAATAATGTAAACCTAATATGTTAACAATAACTTAACTGATCCGATTTCAAATGCAATTTTAGGGAAAAGCATACGTAGCAGTCTACATAGGTGTAGTGAGAAAATGACTAGGAACCTGTCACCGGGGTTTTTAGCCTCATATTTGATATTCAGTTTTCTGGCTTTAATAACTTTTAAGGGAAGTAAAGTGGGGCGTTTTTAATGATAGAATTGCGATGTCCAGTACACAGACATCAATGCATCCCGATTATTTTTGCACTTCAAACCATTTCGTGACTTGATCCAAATCATGTTAATACCTAATATAATAGGTCCTTTCAGCTGTAATGACATGGTGGTTTAGCATTTTGGGCTCAGGGTGACTGTTGCACACCCCTTTGTTTCCCAGATTGCTTTACGTACAAATTTTAATTAATTTTTGAATGTTCAAATGTATTCATATAATGTGCAATAGGACAATACACAAATGGGTTAATAACTTTAAAACTAGACAAGACAGGCACATCTAATGAAATGTGCTTTGATAAGTGGACAACAGGGAACAATGCACATCTCTAGGATTTTCAGAATAACTTTCTCTCTAACAGTTATTAATTAATTTATTGCATGTATATTATATGCCATTGCTCCATCTCATACATATTAACAAAGAGAGCCCTTCACGATTTATGCTAATATCATAAGGATCATCCACGTACGCCGGCATTGTCTTCAGGGAAATAGTAGTTGGACGGGCGGTGCTCATATAGGGCTGGCTTACGCAGAAACCTCGACTTAACCAAGAACAAAAACTACTCGGAGCAGGTTTGAGATTTTGTGTGAATCGCCATAGCAGCATTCCTCGAGTACTGTAGGGTGTGAGACTGGGAATTCTGTGGTTGCCGCCTGTGCTGTTAAGACTGTTACGGTAAGCGGCTGCTTGTTTTTTCACGTCGATTTTAATGTCCGACCACTAATTCCGGCCACCGTGCGAATTCAGGAACCAGCACTTTTAACTGACTCTGCCTTGCTGTGCCATTCCGTCAACTTTCATTTATTGCTCATGCCACTATTTAAACCACCAAATAATATCACTTTTTCTTTTCTCAATTTCTGTTATCATGACCTCCACTTCACACTCACTGAAATACTTTTTTCCCACGTGGTTTATCCATTGTTGTTTAAGAAAAACGTAGAACATGTACATATGCAAATACACATAATTATGGGTGGGTCGGGGTGTGGCTGTGGGCTCGTTCACGTATGTAAAATTTCACGCTCATTTGGATTTATGAAGGGAATGTGCGTAGATGTTTATGCAAAGTTTTATGCATCTGGATTTTTTCTTTTTTTTCTTCTCCCCAGACATCCTGCCTTACATACGACTCATCCAACAAACCAACACCCTAAATAAAGTTTCTTTTAAGTTTGTCTTTTGTATACCCTGTATATTGATTTACTCATGACTACCAGTGTCAATATACAGATAGGTTATGTTTGTATGTGTCCTTAGACAATCTTAGTGTTTTGTATGCCACCCCTATAACCATGTTCATGGAGTATCACCTATTCTACCTCTTTACAGTTGAACACTTATATAAAGTTGAATAAATAAAAAGGCATAGTCACCATTGTATACATGTTCTCATGGTATACCAGAAGAATCTGGAAAATTGTTGTAACCAGCATGTCTTGACTCTCAGAGAGTCTTCTTTCTTTGTTTAACAACCCCCCCTTTTACTCCACAATCTTTGGGACCCTTATCTGATCTCGGCACCATAGCGAGCTCTCTTTGTTTCTACCATGTTATAATAAAAGAACTGAATTAAGGTGTACATTATCCATCAGGTATTGCGTCCATCAATTGTATCAATTGAAGATCAATTGGAATAAGCCATACCAACCAAGATATGTTGTGTCCAGATGTGAAACTTATATTGATATTACCACAAACTAACGGCCACGCCATTCCAAGGATAAGATTTGCTGCTTTTCACATGAATATGTGATGTAATGTCTGCACAAAGTGTAACATCTGTTGAGGTACAACCCAAAACACCTGTATCATATACTGATGTGAGTCAGTCACATATACAATATAAATAATTGTTAATCAATTAATACAGATGGTATGAGGTGTGAACCTGTGAAGCTGGTATGGCATGTTTGGTGTCAAATTGATGGACAATCACCCCTGATTCAAATCTGGTCAGTGATTACCACAAAAGTGGATGTATCAAAAATTATAACCGATTAATGAACATCATCAGTAAAGGGAGAATCAGTCTGGCCATAAATCCCAAAAGTACTGATATAGACCCCCTTCCTAAAGCCTGTCAAATGGATGGCCAGACAGGAGTCGAAATTCTGGTCATCCCTATTCATGAACTTTAGATCATAAAACCCTGGAACCTCAAGAACAAAGCTGAGCAGAAAAAATAATCAGAGAGCGAGAGAACGTCAGCCCATGAGAAGAGACGACCACAAGAAGCCCTCCGGTGATGGCCCAGCTGAACAGAGAACAGCAACAAAGGCAAAGCTTCACCAGGAGAGAGAATCCAAGGGGCTCCACTCCACTGCTCCAGACGCCGCACTTTCCTGAGTGCCATCATCCCAGCATCCAATCAGCTCTGCAACCAACTGCCAAGACCCGCCCCCTTTCTCTGCACCCAATTAAGTAAACCGACTTCCTCTTATTCTAACAACTTAAACTGTTAACCTGCTATAAGACTTTAGGGTTGTGTTTCCACAAACTGCTTGCTTTGTAGAACAGTATTTCCCTTTTTAAGGTTACTCACTTAAATCCGGTCATTGCATTGTCTGTTTCTATTCCGTTATTTTGTGTTGTTGTCTGTGTTAGGTGTAATGTCTGTCTTGTGTTAGTTGTAGTGTTAGGAATAAATGCATGTCTATTACACAACTTCAGCCTCAGTGCATTGAGTGTTCATAGTAAGTTCCTGCTTTGTGCGATCTTGCTACATGCTCTGAAACCTCAAACTCGCCTGAAACATCGCAAGACTCTCTCTCATTGGCTATGAGAGGGGAGCTACGCTACCAATCAATTACATCACCTGGTGATGCAGCTCGTTGGACGAGCCTTCTAACCTAGGTTACTAAGCGATACTGGTAATAAATGAATCCCATTTAAGTCTCACATTAACAGATTCACAGGGATACAGCAATCGAGTTTGGAGGAGCCGACCATTTGGCATAACAATTAGTTAATAATCAGCATTAAATAATAATTAATTAATTAAAATTTAATTAGAGTATATATGGGGAGTGTGAGTGAGTGTACAGCGTTCATTTCTGTGTGTCTCCATGTTGGGCGAATGGGTGAATATTTGTTTATGTGTGCATGAGGGTGGGAATGTATGCTTGTATATGTGTGCGCCTGTTTGTCTATACGCATGTGTCAGGTTGGGTCTTAGACTCCACCTGGAATAACATCTCAGGCTCTATTGCCCCACCACCACACTCCCTGCCGGTGGACGAGGCCCCCGGCTGCCGATGTGTTGGTGGTTCTCGATGTCTGGGGCTGGATGCTCTGGTGTGTGCTGGCTCACTCTCGGCGGCTGCCTGCCGGGGTCTGGCCCTTCCGGCTGGGGGGTGGGGGGGCCCTTGGATCTCTGGGCCCAGGCTCTGGTCTGCCCTGGTGTGGCCGGCCGCCGGCGGAGCCTGTGATGTGGCTGCCAGATGGCCCCCCTCCGCAGCTCTCCTCTGCCCTTTTCTGTGTGGGGGTGCAATTGTCCCTGCGGTGGTCGTCCTGGAGTTCTCGTGCCCTGGGGGGCCTCTGGATGTCTGGGGCCTGGGTCTCCTCTGTGTCGGCTTCATGTCCTGGGTGGGCGGGGCTTTGGCTTCCCACACACACTACTACCCATTCACATGGAGAAACCTTATGAACACCAGCACGCTGACACACACAGGTGCTGATGGACACGTGTTCACGGACACACACTGTCTTGATCGGTTGTTACCTCTTTAGGGCATGTGTTATAATGTTGGTTGTGTGTGCTGTTCAACAATATTTAACGTTTGATGCTTGGTGTGATTTGTACAGGTGTTGTATGTTGTCTTTTTTTCTTCAGCAGACATGGAAGCAGATTATCTACTTTATTTTTTTTCTCTCTCTCTCCCTCTCCTTCTCTTCAGGAAGTAAATAAAAGAACATAAATAAATAAATAAATAAATAAATAAAGTAGTCCTCTGCAGAGGGGTGGTGGTGGAGGGAATATATTTCTTGTTCTCTTTACTTAAGCCAAATTCATGTGCATGAGTATCAAGGACTACACAAGGAGTATCACAGTTAACAACAACAAGCAATATTACCAATACAATCACACATACACATACAATGAGCATGAGTGAACTTGCATACGTTGTTGTGTAATTGTCCATGTTATTAAATCTTTGTTTTTTTTATGAAAGACATAGTTTTATTATACATAAATACAATGATTTACTGTTTTGATAAATGATGAACAGCTGCGTTTATTTTATTCCTTTTAACAGCATAACTGCATTTCTGCAGTAAACGCAGTGAGGGCTCTTGGGATCGATTCATGTAAATTTGATTTGTTCATCGAATGGGTTCTCAGGGAGTTGTTGAGACAGTATATCAATAGACCTATACAGCAACCAAGTCTCAAGACGTTCAGGTGTTCTCACAACACATCAGGACATGAAGGAAGACTATTACTTATGGCGCTTTTCCACCGCACCAGGTACCGTGCTTTCGGTACTTCCATAAAGTACCAAAAGTATGGTACTTCTTTTGTGTCAGTTTTCCATTGCCGTAAAAACTGGTACCGGCACCAAATGACATCATCAGTAATCGCCCCTGATTGACATCATCACAATGTGCAATGCAGTATTTCTTTTGCTGAATTCAAACACGTTATTATGATCCTTCACTTTCCTGTAGTCCTGCTTAAGGTTTTTTGATTTTCAAGAGGCATTGTTTGGTGTTTCGCGTGCGCCCCATTTCTTCCAAGCGGCTTGCTATTACGGTAAATATTTTTATTCTGAGTCGTTTTATCAAAATCCCACTGGATCTGTTCATCTGACTGTATGGAGATTAAAGCCTGTGTTTCCTCGTTTGTCCATCCTTCCATTTTACTTTTATTCTATTTTTGTTTCTACTGTTTTTTATTTAGTTTCTCGCTTTTCGTTGTGTGTAGTTTATGTTTCAGCGGAAGGCTATTTGCATAACCAATTGACAGCAAGTATGTTTGTAACTCCCACCCCAAAGTACCAAAGAAGTACCTCAGCTGGTTTGGAACTTTCGGTACTGGTCCTCACCAGAAGTCAATGGAAAAGTGAAAGTACCATATTAAAGGTATTGTGGAAAAGCACCTAAATAATAAAGACAGTAAAAAAAAGTTTTCACCGCATTAACCCACATTTCTGCAGAAAAAAAAGTGTAAATAAATTAGAAAGCATTCAAATTGAAAAGTTTTATTTGTTGGTTTGTATTATTGTTTAATATTACTTTATTATGTTAATATAAAAATATAGGCCTATACTTGTTATAATTTGTTTTTAAAATACTTGCAAGCATATTGTGCATGAGTATATGTGACTGAACCACAGCTATAATAATAATATTAATAATAATAATAATAACATCAGCACAAATGAAATAGTTATTACAGGACATATGCCTTGTTTAAGCATGATCTGTTTTTACATTGTTTTACATTGATATCATTCTGTTTAGTCTTTGTATCAATTTTGCTGAAGAAATAGGACACATTTGCACTTTTATTTCAATATGCTTGGGATCATCTGCACACCATTCATTTGAGTTGCAAAGTGTCCAACAACTGCAATTTCGATTCGTTCATCGAACTGAGACAGGACCACCATTCACTTACACAGCAACCGAGCCTCAGAACGAACCAAACACTTTTAATAGTCGGTTTGTATTACTGTTTAGTATTGCTTCATTGTGTTAATATAAAATCAATAGGGCCCTCACTAATTTGTACATAAAATATAACCCTAGGAATATATTTATTGTGTATAAGCATCAGTGACCAACACACCACAGGTATCAATCAATCAATCAATCGATCACTTTATTTGTCCCCGAGAGGCAATTTAAGGGCACATAGAGCAGTGTTAAGATCAACCTGACCATACATATACAAACATCACATTGGGGGTAGACAGGTCAGGGACATAGCCGCTCTACCAGCCAACTGGTCAACTGCATGAGCAACGACCCAGTCATAGGAAGAACAGAGAAACCAGAGTTACATGAGGTGGGAATAGGCAGCCCCCAGACAGTACTCCAGTATGGAGTATAATTTGGGAACAGAAAAAAACACCTCAGCAACATAAGCAAATAATCACTACACCTTACTACATAAAAAGTCGAGACTTGCAACAGGGGAGGGGAATGGGGAGGTGGAGGTAGTCCAGCATAGAACAAACAGCCATTCGGACCTGCAGCCAGATGCCCTGGTCACAGACCCGCCTGTTCACGCTGGGGGTGTCAAGCGGCAAAGGCGTTGGATGGGAGGAGGTTATCCTTGGAGTTGGGGGAGAGGGAGAGAGTCACATGGCCTTGTTCTTCTGGGGGAGTTGTTGAATTCAGCAGCGTGCTGCTTAGGGGGGAGCCAGAAGCAGATAGAGTTAGGTTAATTGGGTTTTCGGGCAAGAAGCTGTAATTTCGCTGCTCCTCTAATGTCCACATGGGTCTCCGCCATCCAGAATCCTGTGCAAAGCCATGAGCTTCTCCATGATTTTATCAAATCTGAGGTCCATAGTCTCGATGTAATCAAATCTGAGGTCATTAGACACAGTGATGTTATGCAGTTTGCGATCCATATCCATAGTCTGAGTGCCAACAGCTCTATCAATCATCCCGGCCAGCCTAGTGGGGCTTTGAGTGGCTGTCACCGTTCTCTTCAGTTTACAATAAACCAGGGCAATGCCTAATCCAATCAGCTTCAGACCTGTAATCATGGTTCCGAATAGGTCGATATCTTTGATGTCAGACACACGACCTGCCAGACACTCGACTGTCCGCTTCTTACATCTGTCCATCATGTAGCCAGCTGCGCACTTTCTTGCAGGACAGTCGGGTTCCCCCGAACCTGTGCTTCTCTTTGAGAAGATGGTGTCAATTGCGTTGAGAGACCAGTTGATCCAGAAAATCCATGATTTTCTTAGTTTTGAAAGCAGGGCTGAGAGAGTCTCTCAAGTATAGGCAGTAAGACAGTAGACTCCATGAGACGAGAGGAGCAAAGCAGGGAAGATAAGGGGAGGAAGTGGGAGAGAAGTGTGTCCACCTCCGCTGAGAGCCAAGCGCAGATATATA
Source organism: Brevimyrus niger (assembly GCA_015164015.2). NCBI lineage: Eukaryota > Metazoa > Chordata > Actinopteri > Osteoglossiformes > Mormyridae > Brevimyrus > Brevimyrus niger. The sequence continues at coordinate 13,698 of JAABNY020008288.1, forward strand.
ACAGGTGTATAACAGGTATAATGACAATAAAAGAGCAACAACAGCAATAATATTAATAATAATATAAGTACAAATAAAATAATAAAGTATGCATCATTTATAATGTTTCTTAATGCTTTATGGGAAGACAAAACAATAACTATTTTGATAGTCAAAAAGTAACTGCATTTGTATCATCCCATTCATCAATGCAGCTGTATTTCCTTTGTGAACATGCAAGGGTTCTTGGGATCAGTTTGGCAACTGAGTCACGCGACATGCAAGTTACTGTGTTATTCAGGATGCAGCACAACATCAGTGAGAAACAATGATTAGATGATGCAATAGTCTGCATGTTTTTTCCATTCGTTGAATCAGATATCAATATCCGTCAACAAACTATTAACAGGCCATTCATAAACATTTAATTTGTTAATTGTCTTTCAAATGTTGATGATCTTGCTGCCGCATTCTCACACATTACCCCTCACCAAACAGCACAGTTAGACATTTGATACAGAAAAATGGCCGCTCGAAAGAGGAGCGATATTGGGATTCACTTTGAGGATGTTGGATTTCAGGAAGCAAAATGCAAAATCTGCAAAACTGTATTATCAGGCTCAGGTGAATCAATGTCAAATTTTAGACGCCATCTGCAAACTAAGACCCAGATGTTCAGAGGAATCATCTTCAGCTGGTGTTGCCACTTCAGCTGCAGCCACCGGTGATTCTGGTCCTGTTGATGCAACCAGTTCTACAGCAGATACTGGTGTCCAGAGGCATCAACAACTATCAATTGCCAGTTATGTGATGCAACCAGCATGTTTTAGCCTTTTTCTATAGTGGGGGACAAGGGATGTAGAGGCTTCACAAAGACCCTTAATCCATTTTACAGTTTACCTAACACAAAGACCCTTAATCCATTTTACA